>PVIA01001517.1:0-273551 GCA_004024845.1 Tonatia bakeri
ATGGACCTTGTGGGCATTATGCTAAATGAGATGAATCCGACAAGAGAAAGATGAATACTATATGATCTAACCTATGTATGGAATCTCAAAAAGCTGAACGTATAAAAACAGAGTAGAATGGTGGTTATCAGGTGCTGGGGTGGGAGAATCAGGGAGACATTGAGCGAAGAGTACACATTTGCAACTAAAAGGTAAGTCCCGAAGATGTAACACATGGCACATGATTAGAGTCAACAATACAGTGTGACAAACTTCAAAGTTGCTAAGAGACTAGATCTTAAATGTTCTCACCGCAAGGATGAAATAATTATGTCACCCTATGTGTTAGCTAATGCTATGGTAGTAATCATAGCAGTGAATACATAAATGTATCCAATCAATGCATGGTACACCTTAAACTGACACAATGTTATATGTCAATTACCTCAATTATAAAAAAGAAAGAAAAATATGTCAATTACAACTCAATTAAAAAAAGACATGGGAAAAAAAAAACCCATACAATTCCAGGCCAATTTGTTGGTTTGTTTTAATCTTGGTTTTTCCTAAAATAAAGGGGCTGAAGGAAAACTTTGTAACTGAAGGAATCTTTTGATTTCTTGCTTTCGATTCTGTGTGTCATTCTAATATGATCACACCATAACAACCTAAGACCTTGGGGGGTCCTTTGGATGTCCCATGGGGTCTTGACTCACTTGAATGACAAAGGAGGTTTTTGGTTCTATACCTGTTGTCGTGCCAGAGTTTAAGGAGGTAGACTCCTTATTAAGATCTCTCTCTTCATGGGGCTGGAGTATGTCCAGCTATGTGTCCATGTCCATGTCCCATAGACACTATTTGGGAACTCCCTTTCATCCTAGAACATGATTAGGAGGCCTTGGGGACTTCCAAACAGTTCATGGACTTCTCAAAGTTAGACTTCTTTTTAAAGCCAAATTTGAAATGTGTCCATATAAAATCTGATTGTTCTTTCTCAAGGCGTCAAAAATGACAAAATTATTACAATCACAAAAATCACGTCACATTGTTTGATATGGCAGTGTGCTCCTTACTCACAAAGGCTGACTAAATGAAGAGTTAGAGATTTATAATAGACCCTTATTTTGTTGCTGGATGACAGTTAGAAATATGGGGATGTATCGTGATGCTGTCAACAGAACTTTGTGTGATGAGGGAAATGTACATCTGCCCTGTGCCATGTGATGGTGGCCACTAACCAAGCATGGTTGTTGGGTGCATGAAATGCAGCAAGTGCTAATGAACAACTGAGATTTTAATTTTATTTGATAAATAATTTATATCCAAGTTTAAATTTTAAAAGCCATACATGGCCAGTGGCTACTATATTGGATAGCATTGATTAGGTCCTTTTCTATGTCATTTATTGCTCCACACATACCACCCCACCACACATACATAAAAACATTAAGAAATAGCATGAAAACTATCCCTAGAAACTTAGTATAAATGAAATAAAATCTGTAATTATCCATTTATTAGTTTTGCTGATATCCTTAGGGAGAGTTTTAAATTTAGATGTTGTTTCTTTTAAAATGCTATCCTTTGGGACAATTATACATGTCTCTTTTTTTCAGAAGCTACAGGTCAATATAAAGGCAATTAACAATATTTTAAGTGCCCATCAGTAAATGAGTGGATCAAAAAACTGTGGCACATTTACACAATGGAATACTACGAAGCAGAAAGAAAGAAGGAACTCCTACTTTTTGCAACAGTATGGGTGGACCTGGAGAACATTATGCTAAGTGAAATAAGCCAGGTGGTAAAAGACAGAAACCATATAATCTCACCTATAAGTGGAACCTAGTCAACAAAACAAACAAATGAGCAAAATAGAACCAGAGACACAGAAATAAAGAAAAAACTGACAGTGACCAGAGGGGAGGAGGAAAGAGATAATGGGAGAAAGAAGGTGAAGGGGAAAGCAAAGGGACACAAATAAAGGGCTCACAGGTATGGTCAATGGGGGGGACAATTAACTGTGGGAGTGGGGGGATGGGGTTAAGGTGAACAAGGGGGGAAAATGTGGGACAACTGTAACTGAACTACAATATTTTTTTTACTTTGACCTAAAAGTTTATTTTTTTTAAATTCTAATTTCAGAATAAATTAAACTCCTTTTTTTATTGGTGTTCAAGTACAATTGTTTCCATTTTTTCCCCCCACCACAGCCATCCCCACCTCCCACCCTTGATCTTAGCCCCCTTTGGCTTTGTTCATGTGTCCTTTATACATATTCCTTGACAACCCTTCCCCCTTTCCCCTAATAAATTTTTTAAAATCCTTTTAAAAATGAAAGAATAAGTCAGGTTTTTAGAAAATAATTTTTGAAAATTGAACATTAAAAATTAAAATGAAATTTACTTAAATCTTGGCATATAATGTTAAAATAACTAATTGTTGCCATAAATTATGCTAATTATAAAAATCAGGGTTTTTGCTCGCCACTGTATCCATAGACCCTGGCATGAAAAGAATTCAATAAATTTGCTGTGATCCTGCAGCATTATTTGCATGTTGATGTTGGCCCTTTCATCTATTGGAATTGTTTGTTAACGCACCAATTTCTGTCTTTGTAAAATAAAAATTATCATAGGACTTTCTCATCAGATGATTAGAGGAGTAAACAGATAGAAAGTAAACTGATGTTGTTGATATTGTTGATATCACCTCCTTGTCTAGAATGTGGGACTCTCCAGGGCTGGGGCCCTGTCCTGTTCATTTGTATTTTCACACATTATGTGTTTGTAAACAACTAAATGAATAAGTGAATCAGTAATGGGCAGATGAGGACAGAGTGTGATGTTACAGGGAAGGTTATAAGTTCTGTTGGAGGTCTTTAGAGAGTAAATGGTTAAGGCTAGGTTTTTGGTCAGCACTACTGATGGTTTGGCTGAATAAGGCTTTGCTGTGGGGCTGTGCTGTGCATTGTGTGGTGTTAGCAGCACCTGCAGTCTTGTCCACTCAATGCCAGTAGCATCCTTAGTCCTAATAGCCAAAAATATCTCCATACGTCACTAAGGGTGCCCTGTAGGAACACTCAGATGATACCATTTTTGTTAAGATTCTAGTTGAAAAGTTCCATAGATTTTGCAAGTCTCCCCCAACCCATTTTCTTTTTAATTTTACAGAACTGAGAATTTTTAGGAGTTCTCTGATGTTTGTAGTGGAAATGCCTATTGTGATGGACCACACCCATTAACAAAGACTTCCCTCTGGAAATGGATAATTTTATTTTTTTTCCTTAGGGGTTTTACATATATTCTAAATGTTCTACCAAAACCAAAACTTCATAAAGTTTTTAAAAAATAATTTATTTTTATTGTATTTTTCCCACTACTATGTGGTGCCCTTATACCTCCTCTCCCTCCTGCCCCTTGCAGTCTCCACACTGTCATCCATGCCCATGAGTCTTTTTTAGTTTTTGCTCAGTCTCTCTACCCCCCAACCTCCTCCACCCCACTTCAGCTGTTAAACATTTTGTTTTACTAACATAAAATATATAAAACATGTTTAATTTGTTAAACAAATACATTGAGAAAGAATTTTCTTTTTTTCTGTTCCAATCCTTTAAATATAATCCAGTCAGACCTAATTTATGGGGTCATAAGGATGTCACTAGACAGAATACAGGTATAAAAACCAGAAGCAAATGTCATCTGCCCATCTGAAATGATAAATCATTCCCTGGACTCTTCCTCTTGCAGGAAGTAGTTCTCCCACTAGACTCTGCTTCTGCTCTGGTTGAAGTGCACTTTGGTGTGGCTGTCTCATTCCACATCCACAGGGTTCTTTCATGTGGTTGTTGAATTAATGGATGATTTTGCCCGGTACTAGACTAGAGTGCAGAAAGGGGACCAGCTTCAGCGCTGGATTGCTCTGTGCTCATTTGAATATCAGTAGATATTTATTAGGGTGAGATGAAGGCCAGGCATATTCATTCCCATGCCTTTAGTTTGCAGCCACAGACCTCATGGAAATGAGCAAATGCTCCATGCAACATTGAGACAATGCTTGAGAGCCAGAGGACACTCTCAGATTTTGATCCTTCTTCCACAGTTTGTCAATGAGGATTATTTTAAAAGACACAAGAATTGAAGCCACCAAATATTAAGTCCTAACCATGTCACAGAAGCATAAGGACAGAGCACATTGGAAAGTCAAATCAGGCAAAGATGAGACCAGCTTCTCACAGACTCATTCAGATCAATCACTTTAATATCCACAAGATACTATTTTTCCCCTCATGCTCTTAGACAACAATTATTCCTTAAAACTGAAGAATAGGTTTCTAAGAACAGCGTACAAGACAAAGAGGCTCTTCTCAGAAACACTGCTCAATAATAAGATAATAAAATGTTTGAATGCTGGTGTCATAAGGCTGATAATAACATATCTTGTACTTCTCTTATTTTCTTATAGGCCAGATAAATTAAATTAAAACAGCTCTTTGCTCAACAGCTTGAGATGTGTTTTTAATAATAGCTCTGCTCTCCTTCAGTAGAATGACTGGCTCAAGGGTATACGTGTGTGGAGTTTTCCTTCAGGAGTTGGGTGTGTGCCCCTGGTAAGAGTTAAGTAGAGGTGGCATGGAGAAGAGAAAAGAAGCTGTTCATTTTAGAGCAATGTTGGGCATGCTGGCCATGACTGAACAGTAAACAGTGAATGAACCTGGAGTAAGAGTTCATACAATCCAGGATGTTCTCCAGAGCCAGCTGGGCAAGAATGGTGCAGCCAAGATCTCACAGTGCTGAGGATGCCTCTGTCTCCAATTTTAACACCAGCTATGTGCAGCCTGGCCAAGACTTCAAGTTAATAAACTGTTTAAAAACATCTTCACTTCTCATTGGTAAACACCCTGACTACTAATATATATTGAGAAAATTAGTGTTTTCACGCAGTGTTTTCTGGTACATTACCTAAACTCAATGTACAACTCACACTTGGCGTTTCATTGCTAGCTAGCATTGGATTGCAATGTTTCACCACCAACTATGGGTGTCGCAGCAATAATTTGACAGGCGATAAAAAAGGAATAAGCTCTTTGGTGCAATTTTTATAGTCTATTCTCCACAGTCTTGGTCATTGGAGTGGAAGAAATGAAGACGTACAATTTAACCAGTATGTTTACATGCACCCAATAGATATTTTTCTTTGGAGATTAATTGAATTACACCTATAAAACACTTATATTGTATAGTTATCAGTCCTGAGATGGTTTTGAACAATTAGGAAAATATGTTTTCATTAGTAATAAAAAATAACTACACAGCTCAGCAACATTGAATGATATCCTATGAATAGAACACTCTCCAATGATTTTTGCAAATGCACTTTTTTGTGACACTCCATATAAAACATAACTTTGCTGAAGTACTTACCTCTAAAATCTCAAGTTCCAAATGTAAAGCTGCTTTGTCTCAAAATCTTACAGTGTGTCCTACCATAGTAGGACATAGTAGGACACAAGTATAGTAGAGAAAGCAATGAATTTGGTGGGGGAAAATAGGCCCTGGCTTATTTTTAGTTTTGTTGTTATAATTTGTGTTACAATGGGCCAGTCCACAGTATCTCTGAATCTTAGTTTCTCCATCTGTCACTTGTGTGTTAGGGTCAGAAATGCACTAGAATTGAGCATGGAATCTCCACAGAAAATGTGGGTATAAATTTGGTTTAAGTGGGATGCAGCTAAAGATGTGCTGGTAAGTGCTTAACAACTGGCTCTTGGAAGGAAGGAAGGAAGGAAGGAAGGAAGGAAGGGGCCCTAACTTGTAGCATTTGTCAATTTCTCCAGTTAAATACTCCCATGATGGCTGATTTCAAGAAACCAATGTGACATTCTTGACCATAGAGATGGGAAAAAACGCACAGGGCTGGATGTCTTGAACACGTACAAGCCACTCTAGTGCTCCACCATCAGCACCGTTAGAGCAATAAATACAGTTGGTGTTGTTTTTCATGTTCCGGACAAATCAGGAACATAAATCGCACATAATGTTATAGCTTAATATTGATTTATGTTTTACAGTATCATAGAAGTAATGTATTAATACTTACAGCTATTACTGCAATAATCACTTTGGTGTTTAAATCCAGAAGCATTAACTTTACTCTCAACAGCACTGTTTATGTCCCTTAAAACATTTTGTGAAAAGTGGGCTTTTTGTTTTTATTGTGGTGGGCCCATGATTATATTGTTATTGAGATGTAATCTCAGGGAGTTGAAAAGCTCTAGACCAGAAATTTCTAAGTTTCCTTCCATGATAAGTATTTGTGGGTTAAGTTACATGAGTAATGGTGATAGACCATGTGTAGAACTGGGCACAAGGTATTTTTCCAGTAAATAGCTAGCCACCCCTACCCTCTATGGCTAAAAGGGACAGTTGTGACTCAAGGTACAGCTAGTGCCTACCCTGCCTCCCGTGTCTCTTTTCACTCTTCCAGCCATATGCACTAGAAATTAGCTGACTTGGTTTCAGGCTATGTGGGTAGATAACCGCAGCTGACACCAGGACAGTGTTTCCTACTTGCTCATGTTACACAATGGTCCATGTGTCAGGATTGCCAATAGCACTAGCAACCAGCTCACACTAGATGGTTAGTAATGTTATAGAAGTTCATATGAGGTCTGTCCAGAAGGTATCCAGCCATGTAATATGAAAAATAGAGACATTTATTAAAGAAGTTACAAGATACAGGAAACATTATACATAGGTCAATGACACCTCAGTCCCCTTCAAAGTAGGCACCTTGGGACCTTACACAGTTCTCCCAATTGCCTTCAACTGCCCTGTTGTATTTTCCTGAATTTCATCAATGGTCTGAAATCTCTTCCCTTTCAAAGGTGATTTTAGTTTTGGGAAAAGCCAGGAGTCACACAGCCCCAAATCTGTGCTGTAGGGGTGCTGAGTCACCTGGGTGATTTGATGTTTTACCAAAACACTCTGTATGAGATGTGATACATGAGCAGGTACTTTGTGACGAAACTGCCAGTCACCAGTTGCCCATAGCTATAGCCTTCTGAATCATCCCAATAGTTTCCATGGAGGAATGTTCAAACTTAATACAAAATTTGATGCAGATTCATTGCTCTATTCACTCAGTCATTTTGAACATGATGGCCACACATACACATGATCACTCAATGGCATCTACTGCCCCCACTGACTAATACAGTGAAGTCATCATTGTTCACGCATGTGCATTCCAGTCCATTCTCCTTGGCTGCCAGGTTACATCAATGTTACACAAACCATTCTTGCTATATTAACAATGACTGGACTTTTTCCAGACAGACCTTGCATATTAATATGTGGCATATATATGTATGATAAGTGCTGAGCTTATACTAACATATAACTGGCTAATTAAGTCTGAGAGTTGAAGCAATGTATCACATAGGCTGTTTGTTAAGTATGTACTCTGTGTCACAGTAGAAAGATAAATTATTTCACTGAGCATGTCTCTAGAGACCCCACTGCATGCTGCCATCTTGCAGGCACTCATTTCACAGTACAGATGCCTCACACTGTAGCAAGAGAGAATGGACAGTGAGTAGATCAATGCTCACATCTATGCACAATACGTCAAAAGGTGCTGAGCACTCTGGAGAACCACCTATGGTCCTTCATTTATTTGTCCACCCAACAAATGCTTATTAAGCCCTCCCACAAGCAGTGGGGAGGTAGGGCAGTTAGCAAAACCAGACAGCTTCTGCCTCTGGGTTTCTCACAGACTAGTAGCCTAGCCTAGTGATCCCTGTGCATGGGAGAGCAGGTGCTGGCCTACATTGGATACATCTCCAGTAGAGATGGAGAATTGGGCCAAGCACCTACCTTGGAGAGGAGACACAAGGTGGAGCCTAAAGGACTAGGAGGCCATCCTAGGAGAGTTCCGTCAGAGTCCAAATGTCCAGAGTCAGTCTTAAAAGGGGCTGGGCTGAGAAGAAGTGCTATATGCTGGAATAGCATGGTTCACCTGGTAACAGGGTGTGCTCTGCCTCTGAAGAGGACTCCCCACCCCCCAGGGTGGAGATTGGTGGTAGGCAGACCATGTGTTGGCCCTGACAATTGCCAGTGTGTGGTTGGGAAGCCAGTGTCAGCCCACAGCTTCCAGCAGCTCTCAGGTATCTCCAGGGCAAAAGAAGGAAGTGAGGAGCATCTTGGACACACCTGACAAGTTATCCTGGGATGCAATATTTGTTAACAAACATCTGTTGAGCAACTGTGGTATTCCAGGTGCTGTGACGGGCCCTGAGAATATAATCGTGAATGCAATACAAATCGCACGTAAGTGGCCCGAAGTGACAAACAAAAGCCTCTCCAGATCTGACACCGACCCACCACTGACATTTTTTGAGAGAAGTCGGGGTCGGGGGCCTTGAGCAGGCAGGGCTGATGGGGTTTAGCCCTGGGCAGCCTCAGGGACAAACCCTTAGGGGAAGGCGAGCACAGGCCAGCCTGAGACAGTTTCACTTGGGGGATCTCTCCTACTGCCTGTGACCATCTTCCAGGCTGATTTCTGTGCTAGTCAGATCTCAATAGCCTGTGGCCCACCACAGGGTCGGAAGAGGCAGATTCCTCACTGGGGGCACCCAGGCCCCTCCACAGCTGGCTTTGGGGCTCTTGCTGAAGTGCCCCCCACCCACCATGACCAGGAATGTCGGCCACACAGGATTTTCCATCAGCAGCTGAGAAGTGAAGGTTTCCTTGCATGCACAGGGGTCCAAAGAAAGGCCTTTCCTGTGAAGGTGCTTTTATCTAATAATTGCATGGAAACAGTCCACACAGTTTCTTCTAAATGCCTTTTCATTCCCTTTTTTATTCTGAAGTGCCCTTCACAGATCACTGAAATGGGTGAACCAGGAAGATGTCAGAAGGACAGTGAAGTCGAGCAATTTACTAGAACTTCAGCCAAAACCTCCAGTAGCAAGACATAAACACGAGTCTCAAGGTGGCTAGTCTTTGACCTCCCTCTTGGTGCTGAGGCTGGTCCTTAGAGCAGAGAGAGCCATGTTTTTTAGCAAAGAAATATGACTGTTCAATGAGAACATTTTCTGTGACACAGGAGGCCTTTATAACTCATCTACAGTAAGCTGACCAGAGAGCCAACATGTCTTCTTGGCCATCTCCCTTCAAGGTCAGGCCACAGAAACTACCCCATGTCTTTGTAGGAAAACAGTCACAGTCCCTAATACAAGAAAGAGAATAAAGACAGGATCTTTCTGTGGGGTGATATAGCCACATCTCACAACATCCACACTTTCTCCCACCACTCTCCAATGCTGACCTTAGAGAACACTGGCCCCTTAAGGCTCAGACCCAGGGGTGGCACTGGACCTTTGCCCTATGACTGTACACAGTGCAGGATTGAGTCTGGGTGGGCAGTGCAGTGAGCAGTGCAGTGAGTGGTGCCCTCTCTATCTCCTCTGGCCTGATGCTGCTTTCCCTTCAGGGTGCAGCTAAAGTGTCATTTGCTCAGGGAACCTCTCCTGGTTCCCCTAGACAGGGCGGGCATTGCAGTGCACACACTATGGCAGGGTTCATGGTGCTGCTAATTTATGTAAATATTTGTGTGACATGTGAACCACTAAACTATAAATGCTATGAGGACAGAGGGACGCCTTTCTTGTTAATGACTGTGTCTCTAATGCTCACCATAGTTAGTGCCAATAGCAGTGTGCAAGAAATAATTGCTGCGTGATTGCACGAGTGAATAGCCAGAGCAGAAAAAATGAAACAGATCGGCCAGAAAGGCTAAGCTTCAGTGTTAAACTTGGCCGTGAGTTTATGGGTACAGTTGTGGTGATATGTGGTCAGTATCTGGAGCTAGTGGTCACTGGTGTATGCGAGTATCTTATTTAGGCTCTGGCTGGCAGAGCAGATTCAGAGCCATTCGCACAATGACACATACTCTAACATTGTTCCTGGCCACTGTAGAGTCCAGCGATGCTGATTCTGAGTCTTTCACAACAGCCTGGAGAGAGGCCTCTTGTGCAGCTGCCTATGTGACTGTGCCCTGTGCTGACAGCCTGGCTGTAAGTGAAAACCACATTCTTTACAAAGGTCCACATGACCCCTGATGCCACGCCCCTGAGGCAGCTATCTGAGTTCAGAGGATGGTGTACAGGAAAGTCAAGCAGGGGTAAAGATTTGACTTTCTGACCATGTGGATTGGAGAGTGGGTGGGAGCAGGTCCCGGTTCTAACTCTGTTTTCCATGAGGAGAGAAAATCAAAGCTAAAATCCTGGCTGTGTATGAGGCTATTTATGAACATCTCTGTCCCTCTCATGCTCCTGTCACCATTCCTACACAGGCAGAGACAGTGGTTCTCCAAGTTCCCAGGAACCTGTGAGCAAAGCAAGTTCTCAGTCCTGCCTGAGACCTGCGGGATCAGAAGCAGTGGCTGGTTCAGAATGTCCCGGAGGGGATTCCAACAATGTTCAGTGTGAGGACGCAGGTCTGTGAGTGAGGGAGAGCTGCACCTTCCAAGGGAACAGCAGTGGCGCTCTGGCCAGAGGAGGGGATCCATTCACACCACAAAAGTCTGGGCATCAGGGCAGAAAGTGAATTCTTCCTGACAACCCAAACCAGTTGTAGCCCCCTTTTATACGCATTTCCTGTTGTGATGTTTTTGACAAGAATTCAGCTTTCTAACTTGTGAGTCTGTGTGTGCGTGTCTGAGAACTAAACCTGCACAGGCTGCTCAAGAAACCAAAACTCTCACTGAGATCCCACTGGAGATGGGGAGGGAGGTCAGCAGCTGGGCCCAGCCTGGGACTGCTCTGGGGGCCGAAGATCTCTGCTGGAAACTATCCCTGCAGCTTGGACGCACCTAGAACACTTCGAGGACATACCTGGAACATACCCTGCCTCTCAGGGCTTGTTTCCTCATCAGTAAACTAAAAGTGGACAAGTCGTGGGCTTCCTGACAGTGCCCCAGGATTCTAGGGGCTGTCAATCCTATATGGGGGAAGCAAACCAGGGGTTTCCTGCCCCCATTCATGTCTCGAGTGCAGCAGTAGTTTTTATCAGTTTACATACCAGGTGTCTAAAGACTTGGTTTGAACAAAGATGCCACCCCATAAAGAGGTGGTATTATTTTCAGGGTTCCTTCTACCTGTAACATCTATGTCCCCCTCCCCCCCCAGAATATTTGGGGTCATATAATACCAGTGAAGCAGGGAAGGCCCAGGACAAGGCCAGGTGAGATGGCCTGGGAAGAAAGCACAGGTGTCCTGGGGTCCCAGTTGACCCCCTGGAGAACCAAACCTGCTGATAGGGTTGGCTGGATCCCAATGCCTCCCTGTATCAGTCACTGGATGCCTGTCTAGGTTCGCTCAAGGTCAGGTCCATGTAGACACTGGGAAGAGAAGGTGTGTCCTTATCTGACAAATGAGACTGATTCAAGTACTGGTTGAGCTAAATAATGAGATGCAGCTCCCACCCCTTCCCCTCTACAGAGGGGACAGCCTCCAGGGTCTCCATTTGATTTTGCATTTGCAGATCCAGCTCAGAGTGACTGTCACAGGAGAGAACAGAGCAGGCTTTCATGTGTAAATGACCTTGGACAATGAAGCACATTCTGGTCCCTCTCTTTAGCCAGCCTGCTCACAGTATCCACTCCATCATCCCCACCCTTCCTTGTTCCTGAGAAGGTCTCATCAGCGACTTTCTTTGGGACTGTGTCCAGCAGACATTGCACGTTCTAGTTACACAGAGTCTAAATATGTCTCTTCATTAAAAACCAAACTCTGGGGAAAAGAAGATAGTTTAATAATAATATCAGTAATAATAAAAACTTAAGAAGGAGGTATTCATTGTCCCCTTTTGTACCCAGCTACTCTAAGGGCTTCACAGGACTGTTTCATTGAATCCTTGCATCATAATAGCATAGTCGCCCCCGGGACACTCGAGGGGGTGGGGTGAGGCACTGCTAATGGTTACAGGGTGATCGGCACAGGAACATATACCTCATTGTCACAGGAAGGTGTGCTCCAACCCCCACTCATCCTCCCAGCTGCTTTGTAGCCTTGGGCAAGTTAGTAAACCTCTCTGTTCTAATCTATAAAGTGATAGAGTTGTGTGAGGACTGATTCTGAATCCCAGTAGGGACTGATACAAGGCTGGCCCTCTACCCACCTCCCCCAACTTACTATCTGAGCTGGATGGCCACTGGTGAGAAGACAAGCCAGAAAGGGCAAAGCACGTGGCAGACTTAACCTGGGCAAAGCACAAAACCTGCAGACTTAAGAGGATTTCTGCAGAGTTCCCTCGTTTCTGTGTTGTTCCATGGCGGCAACTCTAGGATGTAGGACTCAAACACCGTAACTGTCTTTCAGATGAGAAGAGGTAAAGGAAGGCCAAATCAACTTTCTTTCTGGTAAATTTGTGTTCCATACAGCTTTAAATTGACCATGAATGCAATAAAACCATTCAAGGGGAATTTGACTTAGATATGTAGTTCAGAATGCAGCCTAGAGGAATAACGACACAGTTTTCCTTGTTGCCCAGTTAAAACCAGAAATAGCACTACTAACTATTACAAGTAAATCTCGACTTTTTCTTTTTCTCATCTTTTGCCATTTCCCACAATTATTACAAAGACCAGAGAGGTAATTAAGGGATAGGGAATAATTAAATAATGAGGTAAAAAAATCTGTTATTTTTTTCAGCTAATTGCAAAAATGCGTTTCTGGCTCCCAAATTATTGACACTAGCTGACTGCGTGAATGCTGGGAAGTGCCAAAACAGCAGCCATCAGGCTTCTGTGTCGTGCTCACTAAACCCGGTTTTAGAACCCCAGTCCTTTGATTCTTCCTTTAAACTTCAAAAATATATTTTTATCCGTGATGGATACATAGTCAAAAATTTCAAATTGGGCTCATGACAAAGACAGCTGTTCCCTGCCCCTAAGTTCTGCACCACCCACTGCTCTCCCCAGAGGCAATCCTATCAAGATCTTTTAGTTGCTTCTTCTCATGCCTAGCTTCTCACTTCTAAATAATGTACTTACACTTTTCTTTCTTACTTTTTTAACTTGAGTTTTATCTGACTTCCTATCATGGACAATTATGGAGGATTTAGCTTCCCTCCACATCCACCCCCTCCACCACCTTATATAGGCCTTTCCTCCCCCGTGATCCCAATATGGAGTACAACCTGAGTAGGTCAATATTTGAGTGGAGGAAATTACATTTTAGAACTATGTAACTACCATTCACAACAGAGCCATGTGCTGTACTACCGCTTCTTTTCCTCCCTTTCACAGCTCTTTTGTCTTTCTAGACTTAATCGATTTGCTATTTCATTGCATTAGTTTTTACTTACTTATCGCTAATTTATTCCTAAACTCTCCGTGAGAATGGTAAATCTCCTCTCAAAATGCAAAAGGCATTAGGCAATCTGCCATTGCCCCCTTTTCTGGAAGACAGCCATCCAGCAGTCTTCCTTGCTCTTATCCTGCACCTGTGTCTTCTGACATCCTCTCACTCTCGCTCTGGGGAGTCCCTTTGCCTCCCTCCTTTTGGAGTCCCTTTTCCTGAGTCCCATATCTTTGTCTCTCTTAGTTTCTCTCTATTTGGTGGGGCACATCTCCCAGGAGCCTGCTGCTGTTGTGGGTGGGAGATATATTTACCGAGCAAATATGTGCCTGAAAATATAGCCAGCCTTGAAAGTTTGTTTGGATTAAAATTCTAGGGAGAAAAATCATTTTCCCATAAAATTATGAAGGCACATTGCCATTGAGATGGGTCCACACAGGGAGGAAGATAGGCCCAGTGTCACATAGCTGGGAGTTCAAGGCCCAGAAGAGGCATTCAGTGTGCTGGGACACAGCCTAACTTACGGAGCAGAGATGACAGGGCTCAGCTACCAAGAAGAGCCACTGCAGAAATTGGGTTCAAGCTCTAGCAGGGGGTTGCAGATATGGAAGCGACAGCAGAGAAATGAGATGAAGGGACTGTGTCAGTCAGGAAACTGGTTATACCAGGGCTGAGTAGGCAGATGGGGGATAAGGAGAACTACGAATTACTAGTTGGGGTGGGTATCGATCTGTCCATGCATGTCAAGGGGTGTCTGCACCTGTCCTGTAGGGCAAAGCTGGGCACTGTAGGCTGGGTGTAATGTGAAGGGCAGAAGGCCAATCTGGGCAACTGTGGGTCCTTGCTGGTCTCCTTAAGGGGCAGCCTGCAGATAACCAGGTGCTAGTTAAGGGTATGGGGCAGGGTTTCATTGGGACCAAATTGTGTGGCCATCATATTTTCTCATTAATTCAGATATGCTATGGCTCCTCTGAGGGTGGTGACTTCCTGCTTCTTTGTGCCCCCTGCAGGCAGACACTGGAGCAGAGTATTCTGGGATGTACAGAGCATGCAACAGCCATGGGATTAGAGACCTGGAGAATAAACTGGGCTGGAGACCAGGATGGAATGTGGATTGACAGGTTGTTCCATCAAAACAATAGGACACTTAAAAAAATACTTTGTAAGCTAATGCGCAAAGATTTGCCAAAACACAGTTGTCACAGTCACAAATGGTAAGAAGGACTTCAGGTCCATTTCTTGACATTTCACACATCTCTGAAGCCCTGCTTTAATTTAATGAGTGTCTTTCCATTTAAAACTTCAAGGTTTAATGACCCAAAGAATAGGAATTGATGAGGAAAGACGTGCCACCCCTAATTTTAAAATATATTTGTCATCGCAATCATTAATCTTTCTAAAATTTTCTCCCTCAGGGAGGAAAGCAGAATTTAAAAAAATAGCAGTTCTTCATCCTGGTCTTTGAACACTCAGGCACTCATGCATACATTAATTGGCTTGACAGTAGCCGTGTGCCTGGCAGGGATGAGAGTTGGAGGACACACAGGCCCTCTCCTTGATGGGTCCCTAGCTCAGGATGGATCTGCAGGAGCCACAGCGCACACTGATGAAGGCCCCAAAGTGGGGAGTGTCAGCACAGAGCAGGTGTCAGGGACAAAGTCTGGCTGTGGCTGGGCAAGAGACCATGACCTGCTCTTTGTTGACCTTCTCTCAGCACAGCAACCCCTGTCTGTTCTCTGGGGTCCTGCAAGACCCCACCTTCTGGTGTCCGAGGGTTACACCTGGAGACTGTGTCAGATGCTCATCTGAGGATTGGCCTTGGCCTTCCGGCCAGCTCTCCAACTCCCAATCTCTCTGGTATCAGCTCAATTCCCATTTCTTCTGCCCAATTCAGGACCAGTGGGATTGCTGAGCTAATGCCTCCACATCTCCACACCACCCTTCAGATTGTCCTATATACAAGGACAAAAGCAGCAATAGAATAGACGTCAGTAAAAGGAATGCTTTTCATCAACAAGGAATTGGAGAGCAGGCCTTCTGCTTGCTCACTGGTATCTATAGAGAGCCCACTGTGCACCAGTCACTATGGCAAGTGTTGGGTGCACCTATAATGGAGAGCAAAAAGCCTCTCCTTATGGCTCACAGTCCAGGGGAAAGGCAGATACCAGAAAAATAAACATGCAGAGGAAGAGGTCCCACAAAGTATCCTAAGTGCTATGAAAAGTGTCAGGCTTTGGGACTGGACCCAACTTTGCCACTTACCACTGAGCGTCTCCAGGCATTTTAACTTCTTGGCAATTCTGCTTTGTTATCTGAAAAGTTAAAACAAGAATGCCAAGTTCACTTAGTATCAGGAGGATTAAATGAAAGAATATAGTTAAAACAATGGTTACACAGAGCCCAAACATGGTAAACATTCAAAAACAGTATAAACGTTATTACTAATAGCTATCATTAATAATCAAGTATGTATCTGCTCACTCTGTGCCTCCTAATTCAAAAATGGATTATAAAGCTAGATGAACATTGTGAGATATAGCTGACTATTTCCAAGAAGACTCCTGCAAACATCCATAATGTCACTGTGCTAATTAACACAAGTGCATGGGGACAGATGCCTTAGTGTAGAAGCTGGGAGACAGGATTCTGAAAGATGGGTGTGGATGTCTCTCCCAGCTGCTGCTGGCTACTTCTACATCAGCAGTCCTGGGGCTGTGGCTCTGTTGGGGTTTAGGAACAAATGTGGAACTTTCTTGCTGGCCCCTCTGGGCTGAGCAGGAGCCTGGGGTCAGCATTGAGGACTCTGGCAACATTCAGAGGCTTGAGGGTATGGAGAGAGGTCCCTGGATGCAGCCCCACAGAGCCTAATGGGTGGTTGGGCTCTCTTGGCCAAGGAGCTAAGGAGGAAGTCAGAGCTGGTGTTCTCTACTCCTGAGAGAGTGTGAGGAGACCAGGACCCTGTTCAAGGCCAGAAGTGATGCTTGAGCTGTCCCTTCAGCAAGGTGCCCATGGCCCTGCTGAGCAACAAAGCAAATAACACTCTGGGGTGGGGTCCCCCACCACAGCACAGGTGGGAGCACTTGGAATGGTGTCTGAGCAAACAGCTGTCAGAGACTTAAGTCTAACACAATAATTATTTCTTATAACAAATACCCAATTTCCTATGGGAAAAATATCATTAGCTAAATTGGAGTAGAGAATGGTCACTGTTGAGAACCAAATGCATGCCCTAGTGGGTGGAGAAGAAAAGATGCTTCAAAGCTCATGAGAAGGAAACACTGAGGGAAGAGACTAGAGGGTGGTTCCAAGGGAACTTCCAGCTGAAAAATGAGTCCCAGATGGAAAATGGAAAAAAAAAAACACACATACAAACAAATGGAAGAGGGACACTTTATAAACAAATAGTAGAAAAGCTAAAGAGAGACTAGAGTCTGCAGATTTAGGAAGCTCTGCTAAGTAAAGACACATGGCCAGGAATAGCTAGGGAATATGCCCTACATGACAAGAATAAAGAAAAACCTACAAGTCTGCAGAAGTAAAGAACAAATAAATTACAAAAGAAAAAGAACAGGCATTGATTTCTCATCTGGAACATTAAGAGCTGGAAGATGTTCAAATAGAATTACAGACTCTGCAAGGGAGTACGCAACGCAGGAACCCTACAGCATCTGGGATGTCCAGGTGAGGGAAGGATGGCTGTGAGTATTCAGGTCACCTTCCTGGGGAAATACCTGAGGAAGCAGTGGTGAGTAGTGAATCTTGAGATAAGCAAGCAAACACACAAACACACGGAGATACATATAAATGGTCATGATAACTTATATAGAAGTGAGAAATACAGGTACTAAATAAATATTTTTGAATTGAAGAGGTGTACCACAGGCAAAGCCTTATAATCATCTGTAAGTAAAACTATTCAATCTACAGAATCTAAGTGTTACCACAGTGAGGACAGGGGAATAAAAGCAGTGTCATCTGAGGGGGCCTACTTCCGAAGCAGAAAACAGGCATGATGTGCTCCCCTGTTCCCCCCTGACTGAGATGATCACGGTGTGGAAGGCTCAAGGGAGGGCAGTGGGTATGTCAGTGGGAGAAATGCCGGGGCTCTTGTTGTCATGGTATGTAAGGCAATATACAACTGACTATATACACCAGGAAGAAAAGACATCATTAACAATGGTGCAAAGGAGCTACCCATATTCGGAGGCACAGAAGGGAATAACAATGCCTGGTGAAACCAGTGAAGAGAGAAAGGAAAAAATAAATAAACGATAAACTTTAAAATGGAAGAAATAAAACCAAGTCGTTAGCCATTCCACCAAATACAACGGACTGACATATTACATGAAAAGACAAAGTCTCTCAGATTGGATTAGCAAACAATCAATAGGGTATATTCTGGGCACAAGAAACATACCTAAAATAATAAAATAAAGAAAGGCTGAAAATAAAGGAATTCTTAGAAGTACCAGTTAAATGGACAGCAAAAAGAAGAAAGAAAAAGAAAGAAAGGAGAATAGAATGACAGTCTCTGTATCAGGTAAGGAGAATCATAAGATGAGATGTAATATATTATAAAAGGCATCATTCACAAAAAAGGTATAAAAATGTGTAAGTGACCCTTCTGCTCACACCCAGAGTGCATAGGATAGAGGGTAGGCAGGTCCACTCACAGGGACTTAGGCCTACTCTCTGCACGTCACAGAAGTGAAAGTGCCAAAGGATTATTTTCTGGCTAGAATGAATAAATACTTTCAGATAAAGATTCAGGTACCTTTCTACCAAAAGATGAGCAGATTGGAGGATAGCATTGATCTTCGATGGGGGAGAGAGGAGTTTATGGCTTGTTTCATCATTAGGAAATTTCCTTCAGCATCACTGAAGTGGCCTCATTTATGTTCATATAATGTCAAAGCAGTTGGCCAATTCATTCCAGCCAGTGAAAAAGTTAGTAAAACCAGGATTTCTTTGTGTGTGTGGCATAGCTGCTTACTGGTTGGATGATTCAGTGTTCACTTTTTTCACCAGTATTCTGGCTAAGATGTGCTGGAACTATTAGGTCTGACTCTACATCCATTGCCTGCCATCCCCTCCCATGGAGCACATCATGCAGGTTAAAGCAATGAGCCTGAAGCCAGGCTGCCTGGAGCACAAATGTCTAGGAGCTGTGGGAACTGGGCAAGTCACTCCACTTCCTCATCTGTGAAATGGGAATAGCAGTAGGATCTACTTCATAAGGTGCTTGAGAGTTAGTGAATGGATAACTGAAGAGCTAGCATGGTCCTGGCGGGTAATGAAAAATATTAACTGTTATCAAGAAGCACATTGGAGGTGGGTTTGGCTGGAGTGGCAGGGGGGAATGCAGACAACTGTAACTGAATAGCAATAAAATAAATTTTAAAAAAAGAAGCACATTGGCAAGTGAGCTGTAATAAAGGAGGTGGTTGCTGTGTGGCCATGGGCTTATGTGTGCCAATGTTTTCCCAGCTGTAGTTCAGCCTTTAGAAATGAACAATTAGCAAATGGAATTATCTTGTTGACTCACGCCCTCAGGTCAGAATGGCATGTATGTGTACAGAAGCTCAGTCAATCCTCATTCTAGAAGGCTCCATGGTCCACAGGAAAAGAACAAAGAGTTATATTTTGCAGATGAGTTTTTCTAAGAGGTGCATAAGCCTTCCAATCCACCTGCTTATTGAATTGAGAATAGACAGCATCAAACCACATGTGAGAAGCAAAAGAAATATTAAAAATGTGCGTCCCTCCTCCATGATGTCATCAACAAAGGGCCTAGGAGGACCAACAAAAAGAGATGAGGATGGGGTGGGTACCAGTGAAAAGGAGAGTAAGACAGATGTGGAGTCGGGGTGGATGCTGAACTCTCAGGGTTGACCCCTCTCAGAGGTTTTGGGGTCAGCTTCCCAGGAGGCAGCTGAAACTCATACTTTCCCTGAGGGTAGGAGGGGCTTCTGTCATCAGACATACCTGAGTTTGCTATTGGCTCTAGAAACCTGTATGATCCTAGCAGGGTATTTGAGCTTCCATTTCCTCTAGGAAAATAAGAATAACAGTAATGGTTTTCCAGGCTCGGGTGAAGATCAGCTGTGCTAACGGAGATGAGATGCTTAGCACAGGAGTTACTCAACAGATGGTGATGGTGATGATGATGTTGATGACAACAACATCGGTGACAATGGTAATGGCCACAACTATTATTCATGAGAGGAGATGGATAGACTCTAGTTGTTCAGATGCATGGGCACAATTTCTTACTGGTTGGTTAATTCAGTGTTCATTTTTTCACCAATATTCTGGCTAAGATGTGCTGGAGCTCTTAGGTCTGACTCCATGGCCATTACCCTGTCACCCCCTCCCAGGGCTCTTTGCACTGGACGTTTTTTTTTTCTTCTGAGGGGCAGTGGGATAGAGATGAGTGAGAAAGGCTCAGAAAATGAAGAGAAGTCCCTGGGGTGGGGGCTCAGAGCCTGGCCAACTGTTCTCTGGTGGTAGCTGGCCCCATCCTACTCTCAAACAGTGTTGTTTCCAGACACTGTCCCAGCAGAGGGCCTTGGGGCCAAAGATCCCTGCT
The DNA here is from genome assembly GCA_004024845.1 of Tonatia bakeri. Classification (NCBI taxonomy): domain Eukaryota; kingdom Metazoa; phylum Chordata; class Mammalia; order Chiroptera; family Phyllostomidae; genus Tonatia; species Tonatia bakeri. The sequence goes on from PVIA01001517.1 coordinate 19,932, forward strand.
TCCCCCTCCACCTGAGAAACAGCGTAGTAGTGCCTGGGGCTATCTTCTTGTCCCATGGTCAAACAAATATTTCCCTCTATGGAGGAAAGGGGCCAGACTGCTTGCTAAAAAAATTGGTTTCCATGAAGAAATGACCATTTGTTTGAAGGTAAGGGATGGCAGACCAAGGATCTTTTATTATACTGGAAACTCAATTTAATGCCACATGGACATAAAGATATAAAAAGCCAATCTCTGCACAGTTCTTGGGAGCCCCCTTTTAAAAACTGATTTCTCCGGAGGCTCCGACCAGTCTCCTACTGCACGCTGAGTGCAAGTGCATTCACTCCGCACTCTCTGAGGGGCACACTTCACAGAGAATGAGGTGCAATATTTATAAGTTTCACAGCAGTTAGCCTGGTGGGGTGGCTGACTTGCCTTCATCTTTCCTGACCTCTGTTTCTTCTTTCTTTCTATACTTATTTTTAAAATGAGCCAAAGCCAAGACTAGAAATTCCTGCTCCCCAAACAAAGCAAACAAAAATAAAATAGAAAGTAATCCTTCTAAATAAGTAGAGCCAAGATATGAGAGATCCCTGTCCTTTGTTTGGTTTCTTTGCTGTGCCATATAACACAGGAGGGCCTGGTGCTAATGAGCATCATGCACCACAGCTTGGCAGACATCGGAAAGCAGGCTCCTTTCAGAAACAGCTAGTCTGGCCACTCTTTCTGAATTGCCTCCACCATGCGCCAGGAGACGTTTAAGCTTCAGGTTGGACTGGTGGCATTTTCGAGGCAGACTGCACGGATAAGACCAGACACACAGAGAGAAAAAAAGTCCTCTGCTGGGCTGGCCAGAGGAAAGCCCAGCAGGTGTGGGATCTGGGTGTGCAGTGGGCAGTGGGAAACTGAAAAATGCCAACAGCTCAAAATTTATCATTTGGCCTTAAGATGATTTTTTTGCAACCTGTTCACCATCCTTTGGATATGATACATCTAGGTCATGAAACCATTATAAATACCATTTTTTTCACCCAGAATCCCACTTTCTAATGGTCAGCAAACTAGGGCCTGGTTTCTGTTTAACTCAGTATTCACCCCTTCATCAAATCCATGAATGAGGTTCAGTTCCTTCAACCCCACAAGACATTTTATCTGCCCACACCTGGTACCTGTGCTGTAATACTTAAAATTGTGTGTTTCTCTGTGTGGGATAAAAGTGCCCAAACATACTCTCTGTATATAATGTAAGTTCCACCACCATATCATGCTTGCAATACTAAGATCATACAAAGACCCTAGGAATGGTATGATCAACTTTGACTCTAGAGAAGAATGTGATTTTATTTAATGACTACTAGGAATAGAAATAGTTATAGAATATTCATAGAATAGAAACATGTCTGCTCAAATATGTGAGTGAGTGATTTAAGAAAAATTAGTCACACTTCTCTAAACAGAACTTTGTGAATATCTCCACTGGTAGGTGCAGACTCTGAGCAATGCTGGGCTTTCTTCCCTCTTCTGGTAGTGCCCAAAGCCAAATCAGAAGGCTGAACAAGAGGCAGAACATCTCACAGTAAGATCAGCTGAATGTCCACTAGCTGAAAAAGGTTATTTGTGTAACTCAGATTTTGGCTTCATTCCTGGAACTGGCCTTCTGGCTTTCCTCTTCCAGTGTGCTTGCTGGCAGAAGGTAAGCTGGAACTGAGGGGGATTCATTAGTTCACCATCCCTATTAAACCTGGCATAAAAGTGTTGGTTAGCATTAGCATGGAGGCTGATAAGGACTAGAATTTGGGTTAGGTGGACCTCTCTGTGCCCTCTGCCTGCAGGCCCACTCCCAATTCTGGCTCCATTCTGAATCTCAGGGACTACATTTCCCAGAGTCCCTTGTACTCTGGCTTCCCTTTGCCTTGGCCAATGGGAAGCAGAGGGGATTGGCCAATGGTAGGACTAGAAGATGGGGGTGGTGGGAGTTTCTTCTTATTCTCCACCCACCCTGAATTCCCAACTGGGGAAGGGGCACCTCAGCAGCTAAACCCCAGGACTGGGGATTCTGTTTCCATTGTGAAGCCAGATTATGGGTTTAGGTAACACAACCTGCCCACTGTTATGCATTGAGTTGTGTCTCCTCAACAGACACGTGGAAGTCCTAATCTCCCTCACTTCCCCCCTTCAAAATGTGACCTTATTTGAAAATAGGTCAGCTGTGCAGATGTAGTTAGTTAAGATAAGGTCATCAGAGTGGGCCCTAATCTGATGACTGGTATCCTCATGGGAAGAGGAAAGGAGATGCAGCAACACACACAGAAAGGGAGATTCCACATGACAACAGAAGCAGAGATCGGGGCAATGCACTCACAAGAAAAGGAATATCAAGGATTGCCACAAACACCAGAAGATGGGAGGGAGGCCTGGAACAGATTCTCCCTCACAGTCTCAGGAGAAACGAGCCCTACATATACCTCACTCTCAGACTTATGGCCTCCAGAACTGTGAGACTAAGTATTTCTGTTGATTAAGCCCCATGGTCGGTGGTACTTTGTTTTGGTGGCCCCAGGAAGCTACTAGAGTGGTTGTTCTGGCTTGGAAGCAATTTTGATCCATGTTAATTCCTCTGTCTACACTCAGTGTACTAGGTAAGAACACAGGCCCATGAGTTACATACAGTGTGTGAACCTGAGTAGATTCCTAACCTACTCTTCATCTTGTTTTTCTCTGCCTTTTAAAAGATCTTACTTTGTTTTTAGGGTTGCATGAAGCCTGGATGCATTTGTCAGTGTGAAGTGCTTGTCCCAGGGCACCATGGAAGCAGTGGATCTCCATGGTGGCTCCACCCAGCAGTCTGGGCTTCACCTGGGAGCCTGTGAGATCTGTAGACCCTCTGAATCAGAAACCCCAGGTGGGCACAGTAATCTGTGTCCTAACATGGCCTCTGGACAACTCCGAGGTGGCCAAAGTTTGTGAGATTGGCTAGATTAATTATTAATGAGTGTAGAGTACTCCAGTAAGTGCTAGTTGTACATCATTGTTTCCATTCCCCTAAAAAGTCAGTCTTGATTCCTAGAAGATCTACCTCTGCCCCACTGGGAACCTGAGAGGGTGGGGCCTGAGTGCTAAGGCCCAACCTCCTCCAGATCCCTTTCCTAGGTGGGTCATGAGGTAGGTGCCTGAGCTGCACTAGAGATTGGTCTAAGACCCCTCCCTACCCAGCAGCACAGACCTCTGTGCATTGTTAGGGTCTCAGAATTCCAACCTGTGTAATTTGCAAAAGGACAAAGGCAAAAATGGTCAAGCAGGAGTTCAGACTTCACGTGGACTGACCAGAGATGATATTTAGAGGAGCCTTGAGGTGTCTGGATGCCAGAACCTCAAAACCCAGAATCAGCTTGAGATGTAGCTCTCAGACACTTCTGGAGCACAGAGATTTTCAAACACCATCCACCCAGAATCACAGTGATGTATTTATATAGACCTTCATGTTTCAGATGAAAGTGTTTGATATACCATACTAACCATACTGCAATCAAAGCAGGAAGCACTCATTCTGAATTAGCCATTTTGGTGTATTATCCTAATAGAGTATTATTTTTAAACTACCACAATATTTAATTACATTCTCAGCATGAATCATTACGTACCTTAGTGAAAAAGCACTTCTGACTATAATCGCACACTGGAGTCCCATGATATAGTTGATGAATGTAAATCCTGAAATGGATTCACAGACAGGCTGCTTATCCACAGCTGCTACCCCCACACTACCTTTGTAAAGTGTGGCCTGCATTTTCTCCTAGCCTGCTCCTTATTCCTCCCACCCTGCTCCTCCCTTTTTTGTTCCCATTCAACAATCTTTATTAGCACCCAACATACACCATTGAGTCCTCCCAACCGCAGGGACACCAAAAACTCCCTGTCCTCATGAGAACCGCTTTCTAGCACAGGAAGTGCGTTCTCACCTATGAAGAAGTGCCCTGCAAAACTTGCTGAATGGTAAAAAGGTGCTGTACAGAAAACTAAAGTCGAGTAGGGCAGGGGCCCAGGGGTCATGAGGGCCTGGGGGGAAGAGCTACAGTTTTAAGACGGGCCACTAGGAGGGGGCTGACTGAATGGGAGGCTGGAGCAGACATCTGGGTTCAGCGTGGCTCAGACGCTAGCTTCTCTGTGTGTGAGGAGCATGGCGGGCCTGCTTCCTCTGTGACATCTCACCCACACACACCACCAGGGCTCTCCAAAACTACTCCGTCAAAAGGCACTTGAGTGAATTTTCAAACACATGGGATGGGAATAGGATGGTTCTCTCCTGTATCATTACCCATTTTCCCTTTCCATTTATGAGTGAATATAAAGGCACTTAAGGAACAGAGAAAATAGAGGCTACCATGTCTGTGTGCAAGACAGTCAATGACAGTTCAAACAGCCAGGATGTAACTCCTTGGCCTTCAGTGGTCATTCCAGACAAATTATGTGCCATTTCCTGCAGTAGATTCCAACTGACACTCAAGACACACTCTCTCATGTGCTTCTACATAGTCATACCAGGTCCATCGGGAGATTCAGGGGCTGCAAGGCAGTGCTTTCTCAGCTATGGCTTCAATGCAGCAGTCAAAGTTGTGGGGATTGTTCCTCAGAGGAGTGCTCACTCTCAGTGAGGATGTGCCTGTCTTGTCCACAGCCCTGGGTTTCCTTCCTCCTGGTGGGTTTTAACCCCAGACAAGCCCCAGGGACACAAATAGAGGCTGCCCAGCAGCACCTGTCGCCCCCTGTGCTCCACAAGCAACCGTTTGTTTAGCAGTTCCTTGAGGCTAATCAGGAAGAAGGCACATAGTAATTCTGTGTCCTGACCCATAACAGCTACTCCAGGTGCCTGTTCTAGGAGTTTCTGACCTACCTCATCTCAGGGGGAGCCTGGGAAACCTGTCTCAATAATGGCCAGGTGAATATTATGAAAAGGCACATTTGCAAAGATTGATGCCAATTCCCTGTGGCTAGGCCGGTACTAGCCTCCTACAGGCTGTAGCCTATAGCTGGATGGTATAAGCATCTATTTGGCTTTTCTTTTATCTTTCTATTCTCTTTTCTATCTCTCATTCAGAGCAGGGATGCTGGTGGACGGGTCATGGTCACTTCTTTGAAACACAGTGTAGTAAAGTGGTGCCAGGCAGATTGAGCAGGGACTCTCCTGGACTTCTTCACAAAAGGATCCAGCCTGGATCACTCTGAACTGACATGCCAAAGGCAGTTGCAGAGCCACAAGGAGGAATGGAGAACAGTGACAATGCTTCACTACTAAAGGAAATACTGGACAGCTATCCATCTGAAATGGCAGCGTCATGAGGGCATGGGCTACCCAGGAGGGTGTCTTCTCCTTTTCCTCCTTAGTGCACCCTGGGGTCAAAAGGAGCTAAAGTCCCCACGTTGATCTTCTGGGTGAGAACTTGGGCAAATTGTTTAGTTTTTGAGCCACCCACCACCCAGCAGCCTCGCCAACCACTTCTGAAAATGCTTTTCAGTGGTGGCAATGCCTCTACCTTATCTCTTTCCTTTGCCTGCCTCTGTTTCAACCTGCTGTTAATTCACATTCTCTTCAACAAGCAACTGTTTTTGAATGGGCCCTCTTCTCTCCACAGCCTACACTTCCACTATAAGAGCCCAGTTCCACACTTTTCTATCATCTCTGTAGGGACAGCTTCCCTATTAGACTTTAGATTTCTACCTTTAGATTTTCTTCTTTTCCTTCAGCCTGGCTGAGGCTTTGCTTGCCTTAAATCCCACACATGCTCACTTGCACACTCCAGCTGCTGGAAACCCTCCTGTAAGTTAATCTCAACCTTTGTTGGTGCTCCCCTCTTCTCCTTCCATCAGTCTAGCCATTTGACCATCCTTTAGAGTTCAGCTCACTGACACACAGGTGGGAGTGAGCCTCTTCCAGATGCCCTGCTAGGCCCTGTGCAGGGGTGCTCAGATGGACCTGGTAGAAATGGGCTTTGCCCTGGAGAACAAGTCCCTTCTCCTTGAGAGATGACCTCTTCTTGCCCCTGCCTCCTTCCCATCTCTGAAGTCCCCCAGAGCCAATGAACCTTTGCCAGAAAATTGTGTTCCAGAGCCACAGAGGCACTGAATGGAAGGAGTGACTGACTGGGCACCCACCATGTGACAGGTATACCAGGTGTTCAGTTCTGACCTCATTTAACCCACACAACAGTCCGGGAGGCAGCTGGGGCTCTAACGAGACATGGCCCAGCTAAACAGTGATGGAGCCCTGATTGAACACCTGTCTGTCCAACTAGTTCATAAATTATCTCACTCCGCAGATGTCTGTTTGTGGAAGTGACTGGATAGTACCAGATATCCTTTCATTTTATTATTACTCCATTTATAATGCTCCCAACACACAATACATAGTGGGAATATAATTTCACCCTCAAAACTCAGACATTTATTCAGCACATTCCTCAGACAGAAAATAGTGGACTTGCCTTGCCTTATTTGGATCATTCAGGTTTATGAAGTGTTTCCACTCACTGCAGCTAGTTGGAACCTCCCACAACACTGAGGGGGCTGCAGGGCAGACCTGATTATGCTTTTCCACAGAACAATCAGGCTTGGAAAAGTGGAACATCATGCCTGGTTGGCTAGAAAAACACAGCAACAGTCTCCTAAATTTAGTTAAGGAAATACAGTCCAGTCATCCTTTGGTATCTGCAAGGGATTGAGTCTAGAACCCCCTGCAGAAACCAAAATCTAAGGATGCTTGAGTCTCTTACATAAAATGACATAGTATTTGCATACAACCCAAGCACATCCTCTTGTGCACCTTAAATCAGGGGTGTCAAACTCACTTTCACGGGGGGCCACATCAGCCTCATGGTTGCCTTCAAAGGGCTGAATGTAATTTTAGGACTGCATAAATGTAACTACCTTCAACAGTTAAGCAAGAGCTCGGCGTCGCCACCGGGTAGAAACAAGGTGCCAGGCCAGATAAAGCAAGGTGGAGGGCCTAATTCGGCCCATGGTCTTGTGTTTGCCGCCTGTGACTTAAATCATCTGTAGATTACTTATAATACCTAATACAACATAAATGCTATGCAAATAGTTGCTACTATTGTTTAGGGAATAATGACAGGAAAAAAATCTGTACATGTTCAGGGCAGACACAAACACCTTATGCCTAGCTACATAGTACACATTATCAACAACATAACATTTTTTCTGAGTATTTTCAATTTGCAATTGGCTGAATTCCCAGATGTGGAAACCAGGGATACAGAGGTCCAGCTGTAATACCATTGCAGTGGGCCTTGGACTCTTTGTCGAATCGCCCTGCTGTAAGAGAAAAGAGGTGGGACTAATGCTTCCTCAAGGTCTCTCAGTCTTAAAATTCTATCAGTCCCATGGGTTCTGATACATTAAGGAGAACCTAGAATCCATGACCAGCTAGCTCACAAGAGATAAGTACTCACACATTTAGTTCCCATGCCCTTTATTCCTCTAGATAAGCGATAACAATATTGTGGAGTATTTCTGGGGTGGGGGCAGAGAGATAGAGAGAGAATGATTGAATGATGATGGTTGGACCATTTATTAACGTCTACTTCACCAGGCAGTCTATAGCTTTAAAAGCAAGTGTGATCAAAAGTGTAACAGAAGTTGTGCCAGCCACAGAAATAACCATGCTTTTAGGCTGTGATGCTAAGTTTGTGCAATCTGGGAGGATAATTTGCATTCTAAGTGATGATTGCAGGGTACACACACCCTGACCTTTTGCTTCTCACCTCCTCCCCTTCTCCATGGGACTTTCTGTAACTGGGATTATCAGAGTGTGTGGGGGTGATATTAGCACAGTGGCCGCTAAATAGAAATGATGTGTCATACCTTATTAATTAGAACAGAACCGTGGTGAGACTTCCTGAGACATGTCAGCAATTCCGAGAAATAGAAATATCTGGTTCTGTTTCTACCCAGCTCCTTTTCTCCTTTTCTTCCTTTCTTTTCCTTTTTGGTTTTCCATATTCACGAGGACCACTTCTGGGAATGGCTAAGCTCTGACATGGTTGAGCTGGGCCTCTTTGGTCTTTCTATTGTCTACAGTGCCCCTCGCACACCCCACCTGGCTCCATACAGCATGGGGGAGGCAGACCTGATGCCCTGGCCTCTCCTGTGTGCTCCTGCTACTTCCCCTCCACAGTCTGTATCTGGGGATTCATTCTATTCCCTCTGTCCTCCCTCAAACTCCCAGTTTTGGGCAAACAGCTAACTCACTTCCCTACGTTAGATTGTTGACCAGGCTCACTACAGCCTCTGCCAGGAACATTTAAAATTTCAGTCTGCAAGTGAAAGAAGGATTTGGAGGGACTGAGATACTGTGAGCCTCTGAAAATGCCACTATATTGGATGGGTCTAATGTGTAAGGGCCAGCCTGCCCCTCTGCTACCGTGCCCTGGAAAACGCCCTCTAAGCTAAGAATTCTCAAGCCACCCTGCTATCAAGCTTGGAACCTTGTGTTCTTTTGCTTTAAATGGATGATAATAGATGGACAGTGTTTTGAGGCTGTGGACCCTGAAGCAAAAAAACGTAGGCTCAAATTCTGACTCCACACTCCTTAGCTGTGTGGCTTTTATGTTATTTCACCTTTTCACACATTTCCTCATTGGTGCAGTGGGCACAACAACGGTGCCTGCTCACAGAATTGTTGGGCTGTTAAGTGAGCTGGGTCAGATGCCTGACCAGTAATAAGCTTTAATAACTATTGGCATTATTATTTTTATAAAGAAACAGGCCATTTGGGGCTCAGCAGAAGGCCCTGAGCTCTGTCATTTTATCACCCCTAAGAGTCCTTATCATAAGGTTTCAAACAGGAACTGTGGCTAGGACAGCAGCCCAGGAAGACAAAAACTGATAAACAGCAAGAGTTTGGGGAAGGAGTGGGATGTGTGGCCCTGTGTTGGAGGAGGCCACCTTGCTTTCTGGAGTGCCTCAGTGTCCTAGTGTCTAGGCATGAGAATAGCAGCCAATCTTCCCTGTGTGCACCTGAAGCCAAGGCCTCCTGCCAGGTTTGCCTGGAGAGAGTTGTGTGAGGTCTGTGATCACAGAGTAGCTGAGACTCGAAGGGGTTAAGTAACAGGCTCAGTGACCTGGGTAGTCAGAAACAGCACTGGATATCGAAACCAAGACTGACATAATCAAGAAATAGTCAGACAATTTTTGAAAACAAAATGTCATAAAGAAATCACTAGACGTTCCATGTCAAACATTAAAATATTTTGAAAGCTACAGTATGGTATTGATACAAAAATAGACAAAGGATAAAAAATTCCAGAAACAAAACCAAATATAGTCAGAACTTATTATATGATAAAGATAGTATTTCAGACTTCTGGCCAAGATGGAAGGGTAGGTAGATATACTTTGCCTCCTCCTACAACCAAGAGAAGGACAACAAAAATTTAAAAACAAAAAACAACCCGAACTGCCAGAAAATTGAACTGTATGGGGAGTTAAAGAAGAATCATTCATCCAGACTGGTAGGAGGGGAGGAGAGAGGCAGCCGGGGTGGAGAGGACTCATACCAAGGTAGCAGCTGGAGGACCAGGGCATGAAAGGCAGCAACTGTCGGAGCAAGTGCCCCACACTTATGAGCAGATAAAACTGGGAGGAACAACTGGGGAGAAAAACAGACTGTGCAACCCAGGGTTCCAGTGTAGGGAGATAAACCTCAAAACCTCTGACTGAAACAACCTGTGGGGGTTGGTGCAGCAGAAGAAACTTGCAACCTCACAGGACAGTTCACTGGAGAGACCCACAGGATCCTAGAACATACACAAAATCATCCCTCCCACCTCTGGGAATCAGCACCAGAAGGGCCCAATTTGCTTGCAGAGGAGGAAGTGACTGAAAGCCAACTGAGAGCTGAGCAAGCAGAATTGTTCCTGCTCAGACCCCTCCCCCACATAGAGCACCACAACACAGCAAAGTGGGTTGCCCCACCCTGACAAATACCTAAGGCTCTGCCCCTGATTACATGATGGCATGCCAAGACAAAAAAATATGGCCCAAGTGAAAGAACAGATCAAAGCTCCAGAAAAAATACAGCTAAGTGATGAAGAGATAGCCAACCTATCAGATACAGAGTTCAAAACACTGGTAATCAGGGTGCTCACAGAAATGGTTGAGTATGGTCACCAAATAGAGAAAAAAGTGAAGGTTATGAAAAGTGAAATAAAGGAAAATGTACAGGGAACCAACAGTGAAGGGAAGGAAACCAGGACGCAAATCAACAGTCTGGACCAGAAAGAAGACATAAACATTCAAATGGAACAGAATGAAAAAACAAGAATTCAAAAAAAATGAGGAGAGGTTTAAGAACCTCTGGGACAACTTTAAACATTCCAACATCTGAATCATAGGGGAGAAAAGGAAGACTAAGAAACTGAAAATTGATTTGAACAAATAATGAAGGAGGACTTCCCAGATCTGGCAAAAGAAATAGACTTCTGGGAAGTCCAGGAAGCTCAGAGAGTCCCAAAGAAGTTAGACTCTAGGAAGCAAACACCAAGACACGTCATAATTACATTACCCAAGATTAAAGATAAGGAGAGAATCTTAAAAGCAGCAAGACAAAAGGAGATAGTTACCTACAAAGGAGTGCCCATAAGGCCGTCAGCTGATATCTCACAAGAAACCTTGCAGGCAAGAAGGGGCTGGAAAGAAGTATTCAAAGTCATGAAAAGCAAGGACCTACATCCAAGATGACTCTATCCAGCAAAGTCATCATTGAGAATGGAAGTGCAGATAAAGTGCTTCCCAGATAAGGTCAAGTTATAGGAGTTCATTATCACCAAGCACTTAGTATGTGAAATGTTAAAGGGACTTTGATGTGAACTCTGGCTCCTGGGGTCTGCCACATTGTGGATAAGACATGAGAAATTCACATGGACTACTGAGTCCAGTGGAGGAAAAGTGATGACATGGCTTTTCTCTCAAGAGGAGAAAAAGCCTTGGCCCTTTCCTTGGCCGGCCTTTATTTCTTTTCTGGGTACATGACATGATGGTCCTCATTTACTATGCAGAGGTTCACTTTAGGTGGTTACCTTTTACAGAAAACAAAGATGATGCCGCTAATCACATCACAGAAGAAGGATGTTTGCAAATGCAAAGGGAAAAGTGCTTGAACTGGTTACACTCCATACTGGGGAGGTTTAGCACAAACTTTAGGAAGTTACAGTAAACACTTGCTGTCTCAATTCAGGGTGAGGGAGTTTTAGCAAAAGCAAGTCTCAAAGAGGTCTAGATACTTTGCAGGCCTGATTCTCCATGGGAGAACCTATCCATGGGCACGGGTCCTGCGCATCGGACCTTACTTTCCAGGGAGCTGGGCCCACACCACACAGCATGGTCTCCCACAGGACTTATTTAAGAAAAAGAAGAAGATCAAAAATTGAACAGTAAAATGACAGCAAACTCACAATTATCAAAAACCGAACCTGAAAAAACAAAAACTAAGCAAACAACTAGAACAGGAACAGAATCACAGAAATGGAGATCACATGGAGGGTTATCAGTGAGGGAGTGGAAATGGGGGAGAGGGGAAAAACATACAGGGAATAAGAAGCATAAATGGTAGGTAAAAATAGACAGGAGGAGACTAAGAATAGCACAGGAAATGCAGAAGCCAAAGAACTCATATTTACAACCTATGGACATGAACTAAGAAGAGGGGGAATGAGGGTGGGAGGGGATATGCAGGGCAGAGGGAAATAAGGGGGAGAAAAAATGGGACAATTGTCATAGCATATTCAATAAGATATATTTAAGAAAAGATAGTATTTCAAATAAGTGTAGAAGGATCAATATTTACAATGTATGATTTGGCCTGGTTGGGAGCAAAGAAAGTTTGGATTTTTACTTTATACTATATACCCAAATTCCAGATGGAATTCTAGTTTCATGTGAAATTTCAGTTTCATGTGAAAAATGAAACTATTTGAAATATTATACCTAAGAAATCTTTGCCTAGTGTTACAAAAAATACTAAAAGAAACCCGTACATTTTTTTCATAATTGGTATGTGACCCAGAATTCATAAAAAAGATTTCCCCCAACCATAATTTCCCCCCTTTTGTGAACAGTTTGTTAAAGTATATTTAATACATAAGAAGCCCACATACATAAGGTGTATATGATAGTTTTAACACACATGTGCACCTATGAAACCATCACCACAATCCAGACAATACACATCTCTCACAGTCACATCCAAAGTGTCCTAATGCCCTTTGTCATCCACCCCTTCAACCTCTTCCAGGTTTCTTCTCAACACCCGCCACCTGCTAGCAACCTCTGACCTGCTTTCTGTCACTAGACTGGTTTGCATTTCTATATGTTGTATACATGGAATGATACAGTGTGTATTCTATTTGCCTGGTTTCTTTCACTCAGTGGAATTATTTTGAGATGTATCCATATTGTTGTATGCATCATTAGTTTGTTCCTTTGTATTCCTGAATAATATTTTGTTGTACAGGTATACAAAGATGTGTTTATCCATTCATCTGTTAATACACACTTGGGTGTTTTTCCATTTGGGGCTATAAGATAAAGCTGCTATGAATATCGTATGTAAGTTACTATGTGAACATGTGTTTTCATGTTTCTTGGTAGATAGATACCTAGAAGTAAAATGACTGGGTCATATTGTAAGTTGTTTAACTTTTTAAAGGAATCACCAAAGCGTTTTTCAAGGTGGCTGCACTATTTTACATTCCCACCAGAAACTCATGAAGATTCCAATTGGTCCACATCCTCACCAATGTTTGTCATTGTTGACCTACCTGATGATGGCCACCTTGGTGTGAGCTGGTGTCTCACTGTGATTTTGATTTGCATTTTCTTATGCAAATGATGTTGTACATCTTTTTATGTCCTCATTGGCCATTTATCTCAGTGGTGAAAAATCTTTTTGAATCTTTTGCTTATTTTTAAAACTGGGTTATTTGTCTTTGTATTATGGAGTTCTAAAAGTTCCTTATATGTTCTGGATGCAAGTTCTTTATCAGATATATGATTTGCAAATATTTGCTTCCAGTCTGTGACTTATCTTTTCATTGTCTTAAGTGTCCTTTGAAGAACAGAAGTTCTTAATTTTGATAATGGTCAATTTATCATTTGTTTCTTTTATGAATTATGCTTTTGGTGTCATGCCTAAGAAATCTTTGTCTCACCTTATATTAAAAAATTTGAAAAAGAATTTAAATTACAAAAAGGAATTGGAACAAGAGAAAAGACAAATGACTAACTAGATCAAAATATTTGAACTCATAAAGTACTAATTTGTCTAGTGGGTAAAGAAATTCTACAAATCAATAAGCAAAAGACCAGCAATCTAATCGCATAAATGGCCATGAGATATAAGCAGACAGCTCACAGAAAATCAAATACAAGTGTCCCTTACACATAAAACTCCCAAATTTATTTTTTAAAAAAAGAAATGCAAAGTAAAACTACAGGGAGACACCATTGCTTCCTTCTCAGGTTGGCAAAGATTAAAACACCGGATAACACCCTGGGCTGACAAGGAGGTCAGATGGGTGGAAATGGTATTGTCTGACAGGGTCTGAGGGAGCACAAGTTGGACAGAATTTACAGAGAGAAATTTAGAAATTTCCTTCAAAAGTGCACATTCTTTTTGACTCAGAAATTTCACTTCAGGAAATTTAAAAAAATATATGCTGACTCTTGTGCAAAATTTGTATGTTCAGAGATACCCACTGCAGCCTTGGATATAATGTGAAGTATTAAAAATAAGCAATAAATAGCAAGCTAATTAGGTAATTTGTAGTAATCTGTACAATCAAACAATGGAATATTGTTGGTGGGGAAGGTCCTCCTCTTCCCTGGGTCTACGGTTTGATGTGGACTGACCCCCATTCCTGGGTTCCACCCCAGAATGTAAAAGGAAGGTTATCTTTTGAATTTTGTGAATGTATCACCTATTGAAAAAATAAACCAAGCAAAAAAGAAAAGAAAGAGAATGTCAATTGACATTCAAGTCATTTTTTTCTTCTGACCTATCTAATTAAAGAAAATGTACAATTCATTGAACACCTACTTACGCCAGGCACATCCTTTCAAGCTTTACAACTCTGAAATAAATGTTTACTCTCATACACAGTTCTGGGAGCCCAGGTTCAGAGAGGTGAAACATTTGTTCAAGATGGCACAGGCAGGAGGGGCTCACTCAGCTTACTATTTCAGTTTTCCCACTCTGACACCTTCCCAGGAAGTTTCAATCTGAACTGTGGACTCCTGCATAGAAATTGGTGGTCGATCAAGTCATCTTAACATGTAAGTTGCTAACTATGAAAGAAGTCCTTTCAAATAGCTCCCCATTCTTATAATTTTATCAGGAGTTGTTATGATAAAACTCCCAAATATATTAATTCCAAATTGTCCAACTGTAGGATTTGCCAGAATTGATCTAAAGTCCTTGAGCAGCAAAAAAAGAGAACCTGAATTCTCATGGTGAGTACGGATGGCCCTGCAGGTGAGTAGACTCCCCAGGAACACTGTCTATTCGCTGGTTGGCACATAGAGCTCTGGTTGCAGAGTTTGTTTGTTTTGGTGGGATTTGTCACAACAAAATCTTTTAATGCCCATTCCTGTGTCCTGGGTCATGCAGAGATCAAGAAAAATCTTCTTGCTGTTAATTATTTAAATATGCAGGTAGTTGGTGGCATGGAGACACTGTCGTCCCACAAGCCAAGGACAATGCCATGAGCATGTACATGGTGGCCTCCCTGGCCCCCCGACTCTCTCCTGTGGAAGGGGGTCTGAGATCAAAGTGTGACCATGGGGGTCTGCATGCCACCTCCAAGGGTGCTTCTCAGGGCAGGCACAATACTCTCACTACTTGGATTCTTCCCTTTCAAGCAGGGAGAAGAGGAATCAGAAGGGTACTTTTGCACACAATTCGAACTTCTTGTTTCTCTTATTCAGTAAAGAATATCTATCGATGGGAATGTTTGCTCCTCTCAGAAACCTACAGCTGCTCCTCCCTATCACCCCACTCCTGACCCTTCTAGCTCTTATCGATTAGTTACTGCGTTTTGTCACCAAGGTGAAAGTGTGGCGCACTCGGAATGCTAATCCTCACCCCACCCCAGCCCCCCACCCTGGCCCCCTGAGCACCCCAATGCAGCGCCTCATCCCTCACCTCCCACCCCTGTCGCTGTGCCTCATCTCCAGTAATTATGCTGCACATGAATCATTTTTTAATGTTTGGTTTAATACATACAGATTCTTTAAACAATAAAAAAAATCAGCAAACAGCATCACAATCTGGAAATCTCTTTCTTAACATAGAAAACGGTTTCTTAATGGCACAGGAGGAGAACTCAACAGCAAGCTTGACAACATAATTAGAAGATTGTTACTGGGAAGGGAAAAGCATTCTTTATACAGCTCTTACTACTCTCAATAAGATTATTCTCCCTGAATAGCTAATCAGCTTTTTCCAGCTTCCCAAATCCATGTGCTTGAAGCTGCTCTCACAGTTCTTCTTACTTACTAAATGGCAAACAGTGACACCTCAGAAAGGGAAATTTAAAGTGTTAACCAAATGTGAGCAAACAGCACGATGGAGGCTGCAGATAGAGAGATTTCTGGCAGATTAGTGGCAATTTAGGAAGATGGTCCTGTCACACCTGGGTTGACAAGGCTGACAGGGTTTGTTGATCTCTGCTCCCTTCTCATATTTGAGTGTCACGTTTCAACAGAAATGAGAGGAATAAAACCCCCCATAAAATCCCTTTCAGGAGTCAGTGTTGGCATAATGGCAAGTTTACAGCACCTGAGACAAAGGGTGGTGGGGTGCATGGGGGTAACGGGCCCATCTCAGAGTCCCCGACTCCCCCTGGCCTTGTCTGTGCAGGCTCACCTGGCCGAGTGAGGGGAGAGCATACAAAACTGAGGGTCAGGTTGGCCAACCTTTCCCCTGGGGTAATTAAGGATGCTCTTCAAGCGCTGACGCTATTCTGAAGGGAAGCACCTGCTTCCAGCTGTTCCCTGCTCAGGTCGTGGCACCACTGTTGTCTTGGGACACTGCTCTTCAAGATGAAAGATCAAAGTCCCCCAGAGGAGGGCCTGGCAAGGTGTGGTCATCTGTAAAGCCATGAGGGTGAGAAGATCATGAGCAGAGAACCTGGGAATGACCCGGGGCTCGCCCAAAGCCAGACTCCCAGCACACACATGCTGCACTGGGCAGTGGGGGCAGGAAGGGAGGGCCTGTGTGTAGGAAACCAGCTACCAAGCCTACTAGGCCAGCTGAAGAGCCATGGAGGGACTATGAGGGTGAGAGAAGGTGGGAGCACTTCTGCCCTGAAGATGCTTCCCCCTAACTTGGTGATATTGGACTATTAAAAGCCCAAGCTCTTGTTTTTTCCAGCTCATTACACACTTGGAAATTCCATGGCTCCTCGGAAGCTACAAGGGCATGTCCATCTCTGGTTCACAGCTGAGGAAATGGCTTGGTGGAGTTGTTCTGTACACGACCCCTCTATCAGAGAGAGTGGAAATAGAGCCAACTCCACATACCCAACTAGTAATCCTTGCTCCCAAGACACCACAGCCCTCATCCACACAGAAGAGCACACAGGAAGTAAACTGAGTCATGCTGTTTTTGAAAGTTAGAGCCTCGGAGGAAGTGGAGTCCACAAGCCTGGAGCACGGGGGACACAGACAGGACTGGTCCTTATTCCCTCCACCTTCCTACCTCTCTGTGCTTTACTGAGGATTGGAAGCAGTGAGTTTCTTTTCCTTAGAAAACAGGCTGCTTATGTGGAGAATACTGTATGTTCCCATTTTTGGAACACTGACAGGAAGCTGGCATCTCAGGTTTTATTTCTGAAATTGAAACCCCATTCTTTCCCCAAGTGAAAATGCCCTCTGAGTCTGCCATGCCATGTTTGAAGTCAGGACTGTGTATTCAAACTCCCAGGTGCCAAGGAAGTGGTGAGGCACACTCATGTCAGGGCAGACTCAGTGAAGGGGGAGGGCATGTACCACATCACTAAATGAATGGCCCTAGGGTCACAAAGATGTGTGTGTGATTACTGCTACTTCATCATGAAGAGTTACAGAGGTCTGTGTCAGACAAGAGGTCCCAGGTGTAAGACTGACAATATTGGCGGAGGTTAGGAGAGCCATCTGTATGGATCCCCTTACTGAACGAGCTCAGGGAGGTGTTGAACCTTAACCTTCATTTTCACAGGATGCTGGGAGCCACTTTTTGCAGATTTTTATGGAACATCAGGAAATCTTCTTTCTGGAAGTTCTTTCAATTCACTTTTATTCCAGTGTAGGTTCAATAGAAACTTACAACAAGCATGCCTTAACCAAAGGGTAATGAAAAACAAATATATTGTTTTAGTCAGTTGGATTTGGTTATGCTGCTGTGACATTTAAAGCCTCTGTAGTTTAAGACAATTAACCTTATTTCTCAACATTTCTGAGCTCAGTCATGGGTCAGGAATACTCTGCAGAGCTGTCTTCCCTGTGCTGGCTCAGCATTCTGGAAGCTTCTATCCAATGCCTCTATATCAGCCAATACTTCCGCAATCACAGGGGGAAAGGGATCATGGAGACCCTTACTGCTCTTCAGCTCTTCAATGCATCCACTCAGAAGTGACACACATCCACATTTCACTAACCTGAATGAGTCACCTAGCCAAGCCTCACTTCCAAGAGAAACGCAAGTCCTCTGTGTGTCCAGAAGAGAAGGACCAGCATGAACTCCGAGCAGCACTAACATTTACCCTGTATTGAAATTAAATAGTTCCTGGGAGCTTGTGGTATGGAAGGCCCTGCATATAGATGGAGTTCAGTTCTATGTTGATTTATTCATTAATAGTTATTTATGGAGGGTGTGCAGGACACGATGCATTTCTGGAGAAGTACCAGAGCTTATAAGCCCCCACATCTCCCTTCAACCCTTCCTAGTGCCCACAGTCCCACAACCAAAAAGAACAGACAAAATCTCCATCCCTAAAGTGGAATGTGACGACCAGCTGGTGTTGGGTTTCAAAGATGGGCTTGATCTTACTAGGAGAAGGGTGGGTGGATTATCATTTAGAAATAAACTTACATTCTAGGCCTCTGGATGCAATAGCTGATCCTTCTTTCCTGTTTCCCCACAACTATTCTGAAGAGGAGCAAATAATTCTTCTGATAAGGATTTTTCACTTGCTCATTAGTATTAGAACAAGCGAATGGAAAAACCTTCTTATCATTTCATGGATTAATGTTTAACCACTCCTTTTCTCCCTACATTCCCAAGTTTAATTTTAAACACAAATCTCTTGATGTTTTTCAATCACTTCACATTTCCTTTCTAGTGCTAGGCCCCCGTATATCACCCAGGGTTTTCCACTATATTCCTTACTTGCTCATTGATCCTTCTTCTTCCACTAAGATCCTTCTGTCTTCCCAGCTGAACTGGCCATGATGTGTTTAAGGCAACTATCCTGAGGAAGTCTTCTCTCCGGTTGTTCCAGATGCTGCAGCTCAGCTCTCTGGCCATACTCTTCTACCCTGCAAATGTTTCACTAACCCTTTGCCCACAGAACACATTACAGCCCTGCATACTATTTCCATATCTGGTTTTTCCTATAATTAACTCTCCCTCCACTCCTTTGTCACTCTTCTGAAATGAGGCCCAATATTCTTGACTTAATTGTTTCTTTTCCCATTTCTGGCCACAGCCCTTTGTCATATTCCAGTGCTTCCTCATGCTGTTCCAGTGGTTTAAAAAACCTCCAATTTTTTCTAGTTTATTATTATATTATTTATTTTTAAAATACTTGTTCAATTACAGTTGTCCCCATTTTCCCCCCATTACTCTCCCTTGCCTTGCCCACCCACTCCTCCTACATTCAATCCTCCCAGCTGTCCTTGTCCATGGGTCCTATATACTTGTTCCTTGAACTTGAACCTTCCCCTTCTTTCCATTATCCTCCTTCCTCTCCCCTCTGGTCACTGTCAGTCTGTTCTTTATTTCCATGTCTCTGGTTCTATTTTGCTTACTTGTTTGTTTTGTTGATTAGGTTCCACTTATAGGTGAGATTGTGTGGCATTTGTCTTTTACCACCTGGCTTATTTCACTCAGCATAATGCTCTCCAGTTCCATCCATGGTGTTGCAAAGGGTAGGAGTTCCTTCTGCTGCATAATATTCCATTGTGTAAATGTACCACACTTTTTCCATCCACTCATTTGCTGATGGGCACTTAGGCTGTTTCCAGTGCTTGGCTATTGTTTTTTTAATGGTATTTTTTTATTACTGTTTTTCAGGTACAGTTGTCTCCACTCCCCCATCCCCACTCCCTCCTGTCACACTGATCCCCACCTCCCACACTCAATCGTACCCCCCTTTGGCTTTTCCATGTGTCCCTTATATATGTTCCTTGATGACTTTTCTCCCTTTTCCTCATATCCCCTCCTACCTTCCTTCTGGTTACTATAATGTTGCTATAAACATAGGGATGCATAATTTCTTTTGAATTAGTGTTTCAGAATTCTTAGGGCATAATTGCAGCAGTGGAATCACCAGGTCAAAAGGCAGTTCCATTTTTAGTTTTTTGAGGAAATTCCATACTCTTTTCCACAGTGGCTGCACTAGTCTGCATTCCCACCAATAGTGTACTAGGGTTCCCTTTCCTCCACCTCACCAGCACTTCTTGTTGGTTGGTTTGTTTATGATGGCCATGAAAAGCCTCCAATTTCATAGGCAATTGAATTCTCTGTTCTAATTCAACATCTACTTCTAATTATATTCTAAATGAAAGTTCCAAGAATTCTCTTAGCATAATTGATGCAAATTAAACATCTTCATCCATAAAATATTTATCTGGAAAGTCCAAGGAATATCCTTCCAATTTTTTTTGGATGTTACCTTCTTCCATAAAATAAAGTCCTGTGTTAGGGTAAGATAATCTGCATTTACTTTGGGTCACAGAAAGGAAAGATGCCTGGTTTAAAATCTTAAATGACACACAAGGATCAAAAAATGAAATTTAGGAAGAACTATATTGTCAATCTGAGAAGCAACATTCCTCTTCCCAAGCATGTCCTCTATACACTTATCATTTCATTTTCTTTTATGCTAACTAAATCACATTTCTCATCGTAGGATGAATTTATGATATTATCAGATTATACTTGAAAGTACATAGAAAGTTTATCTTATTTTCCTTGATAAGGCATGTCCAACATCATGATCTGTCTAACCAGTCTCCCTATGCTTGGGCCAAATGTTAAGGAACACAAATGTTTCAAGTTATAGCAAACAAGCTGACTGAATTCAAAACCCTCATTGGTAGTCAACCATTGATAACGTAATAATTTTAACTAAGATTCATAAAATGAGGCAAAAGGTGATCACACACCCAAGCTGAAGATAACTACTAAATTTAGGTTTTACCTAGACTACAAATGGTAAAGTTGTCCTTGTTCTTACATACAAATTGTTGACAAAACAGGGTAGTGTGCCAAGTTTTAAGTTTCCATTTATTTTGTCTTTAGTGCTTTGACCATTGACCTCAATAATAAGAGACATTCCAAGGGCTGGAGAGGGTCCATGCTCTATGAGTCCTGCACTTTGGCTGGTGAAAAAAAGGTTTTAAGTCTGGTTACAGCATTCTAGCCTTAGCCACCAAGTAGAATCAAATTCATGGTGACCTACTCATCTGTGAAGAAACCATTCATTCAGATGATCAATATTTTGGCTCATCTCCAAACTGATCAACTAAGTGATCCTTAGTAGATACTCAGTAGACACAGTTTCCTTTTCACACCTGCCAGAAATGTTTTCCTCAATCAGAAATAAAAGCATAATAGCTAAATATAGAGCCAATTCTTGATCATGTCTCCAGTAAAACTGGAACAAATAACTGAAAATGACAGGTAATCTAAAACAGCAAACTTTAACAAATAGAGATTATCAATATGTTCCAAATAAAACATCACTAATATCCAAATTGAGAAGTTTTAGTTTAATCTTCTTATCCATAGCAAAAGACGTAGCCAGGAGACAGGATCCAACATTCACCTTGAAGACAAGAAGGCTGTGGTCGATTCTCAGGGGAAACCTACTAACTAGTAAACTTGGTTTTTCTAATTTCTCTCAGCCTCAGATATCAACATAACCACCCTCTGAGGAAGGCAAGGAAGGAATTATGAGACATAAAGTTAAATAATGCATCCTCGAAGAACCTTTCAATACAAACATGAGGGATTAGTTTTCATTATTTAAAGTGATGTAATAAGAAGATATGAAAAACCTGGATAATCCACCAACTGCAGATAACTGAGATTGACTAATCTTCTACAACTTAATCACTAGGTAGGAAATATTTTGTCTGCTGTGAGAGTAGCACAGTTACAACACAAAAGGATGGCTTGATTTTGTGCACTTAACACAAATCACCAGGGAAAATGCATCTCATCAACTGGCTTCTCCAATTTTAATCAATTGCTTATTATTTCCCCCCACATCAACTTATTTCCATGATTTCTGCCATGTGAAATAATCATGAAATACTCAAATGAGCATGGCCTGACAGGAAAAGAAGACTCATCATTGACCCTGTGTAGATGGCCTGATGGAGTCCTCCGGAGCATTTATTTCTCTGGAACCCAGGCTCTTGCCCAGCAACAACATGAGGTGTGGGTGACCTGTTTGAGCTCAGTTGAGAGTAGCCTCTCCATCAAGTTATAAGAAAATTGTTAGCCTGGTGGAAAGGAGTTTAACTTCTGGATTCGCAATTCATATCAATTCATGTGTTTTAAAATAGAAATGGAATATTAACAATCAAGAAGCATAGAATGTTGGCATGCTCCATTTCCCATCCATTGTTCCTCCTTTTTAGCCTTAAATAAGTCCAACATTTTGGATAACTAGCTAGAGAGTCACGATGTACAGCAGGTAGGGCAGTGTACCCTCTGGGGTTCTGCTAAGCTTTCCATCATTCTGTGCCAGAGAACTGAATTTGGGGAATTACCTATTTTAGGCTCAACTATAGTGAATAAAAGTTGAAAAGGTGGGAAGTATTCCTAGGAAGTGTTGGTAAGAGACTGAGGCAATACAGATACTACCTTTCTTGGGAGAACATGCCTTTGTCTAACCTGCGTCCACTGCAGATGAACTATGTGATTTCTTGCTCAATGTAAAAGTCCTTTTTTTTTTTTTTTGTAAAATGTGATCTCTTTTATCTCTTTACAGATTATTGATATTCTGTCATCAGAGATCCACACCTTTGTCTTAAGTTAAATCAGATTTTTGTCCTTGATTAAAACTCTAACTTCTCTTTTTCTTCGGAGAATCACTAAAACATTAATCTAAAGATTTTCAGAATATTTCTGGTAGGTAGACTTTCTAAAGGGAAAAGGAAAGGAAAAAAACACACAAAATTCTAGCTTCCAAAGATTTTAAAGTGGAGGTGGGCAGGAGGGAACATAGTATCCCCAAGACAATAGAAAATGAGAGTGAAAAAGAGAAGGCTGGATCACCTCTAGTTAATATGCCTTCACCAGGATTTGCCTTGTTTCTGAACAGGTATCTAAGAGAAAATTGTGAAGGACTATAACAACTGGCTAAACCTAAACACACAGGAAGGCCAGAGCTTCTTGCAGCTGCACAAACACTCCCTTTGTGATTTCATAATGCACAGTGGAGTGGGGAGAACCACTCTCCACGCTTTTGCCAATTTCCTGGATAACCTTCAAATGCCACTTTGAGCACAACTTCAATCACTTCCTCCATTCACTTTTCCCTGTTCTTTCCCATCAGACCCCATGTCCGTGGAATACCCCAAGACCCCTTATCTGTATTTCTCTCTGGGAGGTTACCGCCCTTCTCTTTGTGTTTGGTCATTCCTAGGCAGGAATGCCCTCCCTCAACTTTTGCATTCCCTCCAATATCTACTACTGTATAGTACAGACTCCATAAATGTTGGTTGTATTGCATTATTGTATTCACTGATGAAATGATGGATGCTAATGCTGACATAATATTCAACAGTAAAAATAATAATTACTAATTTTATGGTTAGATACTGGGCCAATATAATTAAATAATAATTACCTCATTTGTATGAGTACCACAATTAAAGGATAAACTCTGCATCCGCAAATAGAGTGTTTTTCGCCAAAGTCAATTTTAGGCCTTTGACAACCCTGAGTAAATTCACTGAGATATCACAGAAGTGGGTTTAGGGAAAAATAGCAAAACCCTCCATGCTTAGGAGGCAGCATAAGCAATAGAGAAACCCAGACTTTCAAATGCTGATTCCTTTTCATTTTCAGTTTCCTAATATGTAAAATGGATAAAATGCCACCTGTTTCCGTGGATCCCGGGAAGAGTGAATGAAATAACTCATGGGAAGTTAGTCCAGGACAGGGGGCACATACATGGGTGTCTTAGTGTCCTGAGGCTGCCCTAACATAGAACCACAAAATGGATGGCTTAAAACAACAGAAATTTATTGTCTCACTCTTATGAAGACCAGTCCAAAATTTAGGTGTCAGTGGGGCTGCGCTCTCTCTGAGGCTCTGCAGGAGAATTCTTCCTTGCTGACCCTTCTAGCCTCTGGTGACTGCCAGCTATTTTTGGCTTTCCTTGTCTTGTAGTTGCATGCATCCATCCAAGTCGCAATTTTCTCCGTGTTTTTACATTGTCTTTCCTCTTTGTATGTCGGTCATTGTATCCAAATTTCCCCATGCTAATGATATCACTTTAACTTGGTTACCTCTGTAATGACCCTATTTCCAAATAAGGTCATATTCACAGGTACTGCAAGTTTGGACTTGAGCTTGTATTTTGAGGGGACGAATTCAGCCCATAATTGGTTATTTGATCAACATCAATGTATTCTTTCTCTCCCCAACTCATCACCACCACCCTACTGGGTGCAATGAGGTCAGATTAGATCAACCATTCTCAAAGTTTTTGTTCTTAGTACTTCTTCACACTACTAAAACTCACTGAAAAACAGAAAGAGCTTTGTTTCTGTGGATTATATCTATGGATATTTACCAAGCTAAGAACTAATAATAGGAAAATATTTGCATATTTAATTCATTATAAATAACTATAATAAAACCATTACATATTAATATAATTATTATGCTATTTCATAACATAATTTTATGAAAATAGTATATTTTCTAGAAAAATAAATGAGAAAAATGGCATTGTTTTACATTTTTGCAACTTTCTTTGCTGTCTTACTGAATGAAGACAACTGAATTCTCATACTTCTGTTTTCAGTTTGTTGTTATGTGCTGTTCTAGTTGAAACGTACGAAGAAAATTTAGCCCCACACAGATGTGTGGCTGGAAAAGAGAGGAGTATTTAAAGGCCTTTTCAGGTAGTTGTGGATATTCTTCTTTGCTACTTCACCGAAACTCAGCAAGATTAGTTGTGGAATCTGACATCATATCAATGAACATTTTACTATATTACATTAAAATTCATTCATCCGTTTTGCCCTCTGAGTGCATGATTTTGTACTCTCAAGCACTGACATTTGGAAATTACTAATTCACTAGAGTTATGCAGATCTTCCAAATTTTATTAGATAATTTTGAAAATGTTGTTTGCTAATATCACCACAAACCTTAGTGGAAATGTCTTTACACACTAAAATATTTCAAGCTCACAGTGGCAGGTATAAGTTTTCCAAAATTCTAATTTTTACTTGAACATTCAAATTTTATTATTGACAACAGGTACTTCCAGTTATTTTCTTTGAAGTGATGTTTTGGAGGAAATGTCTGCCAAATGCCCAGGTCTGAATGACTATTGTTCATTCAGTTAGCATACAACGAGTAAAAATTATGCTGCATGACAAAAGTGCCTAGTTAGGTTGCACCCTGAGTAATTTCACTAGTGCTTTTCCTCAAGACAGCCATCACATGTTAGTTTGCAACAGAAGTGCCTTATGCCCACACCCCATTTTGTCACACAGCTATATAGGCACACATAGGTCAAGATTTTAATAAAATGATTATTTTTACTGCTTTATGTAAAACATTCTTAAGTGAAACTGGCTTTTCCCCCTGCAACTGAACAGTGGTGAAGAACACAATGGTCACTAGTACAGTAGGGGGCCTCTGCCTTCATCCATGCTAATACTTCAGCAGTTTCACCCATCATCAGTGCAAACGGCCACAGCAGGAAAGGAATATAACATCATGTTCTTCCTCCACTACTGCATAGCAAATGACCACACACTTAGCAGCTAAAAACAACACACATTTGTAATCTCACAGCTTCCATAGGCCAGGGGCTTGTGCAGGGCTTAGTTATATCCTGTGCTGGATTTCAAAGCTGAAATCCAGATGTGATTTGGGGCTGAGGTCCTCTTCCAAACTCATTCAGGTCGTCAGCAGAATTCAGTTCCTTATATGATTAATATCCTTGTTTTCTTGCTTCCTCCTAGCCAGGGACTACTCCCAGTTCCTGGAGGCTACCTCCCCTCTGTAGGCAGTTACATCACTACATAATGGCTGTTTGTTTTCTCCCTCTGAGAGTAGCCAGAGAAAATCTCTGCTTTCAAAGAACTCACCTGATTAGTTTAGGCTCACAGAAAAGAATCTCTTCAATTCACTCAGTCAACTTACTTGGGACCTTGATAATATCTGTAATAACCTTTTGCCATGTAATTTCACATGATCACAGGAGTGATATCTCATCACATTCCTTGGTTCCACCTTCTCACTCAAAGAGAAGGAAGTCTACGGGGCATGTACAACAGGGGGAGGGAACTTGACATCCTAGAACTCTGCCTACCACACTTGTCTTAGTACTATCATCAGTACCCACTACATAGTTTGCATGGCCCAGTGCAAAATAAAAATGTGGAGCCCTTTGTTTAAAAATCATTAAGAATTTGGAGGCTCTAACATCAGATTATTGAACCAAGCATGGGACCCTTCTAAGCACAGGCTCATGTAGCCAGCCCTGACTCTTAGACAAAAAATTCTCATCTTGTAGATACTTTGTGAGGTCTTGGAGATGCCCAGCAATACAGAGATGATTCCTTGAGAACTTCTGAGAACAAGCATCTCCACTATTGCCTATGAGCAAATTTGTCTGGCTCTAGTCAGATAGGAAGACTAAGAATTTTCCAGCAGGAGTGGGACATCCCTGGTTTCTTCACTTTCCAGAAGTCCTGTCTTGTTTTTCCCCACAGCTCAGAACAATGACCCCATGAGACCACATATGTTTGGGTTATTCAATGACACAGTCAACATTTATAACTCTCTTGATAGATTCTAGAAATCTGCCTGTTTCAACATTGCCACCTCTCGGACAACTTACAACATAGACTTGCCATTCCCTAGGACTCCGAGATGGGGTGTGATAATAACTGCTGTGCTAGTGGGAATTTTCATGTGAAACTGATTTAGGAAATCTACATGGCTTCTAGGGAAGACATAGTTCTTAGGGAAAGAAGTCTCAGAAGATTCCATCTTCTGAGAAAGTCTTTAAGTGCTACAAACCCACCCTTCCCTATGGAATCTCAGACCTCTGAGAAGCATTTTGTCCTTTCCTGGCAACTAGAGCCCTCTTCCCTTTATGCTGGCGGCACAGGTAGAAGAACTTCAGGGCCCACCTCATCTGCCCAATGGCAGGCCATGACCCACATTCCAAATTCAATGAGTTTGTTGTCTGTAGTAAAACTTGGATCCTTTTGTTGATTCAGGTACATGTGCAGCATCTTCTGGTTTTATCCTCAAGTGCTGCATTTGGGTACACATTACGGACTCAATTTTTTGTATTTCTAGACTTTCTCTTGTTCACTTGAACCAGGTAAGAGGCACAGCCAGCATTTGACAGCTACTTGTATTGACCTGCCTAAGAATTATTTATGTACTGATGTAGGTAATGGGGATCAAATCACAAATTGTGGTTCTAGGGCTTCTTCCCAGGAATTCAGCTAATTTTTAAACAAGGTTTATTTTTGCCTGGGAGACTGAAAGATCATTTTATAGCCTATATTCCCACTATAGCCACATGTATCTCTTCAGCCACAGGAATAGCCACCAACAGAATTTTGATCAAATCCTATCTGGTCATCCCCAGAGTCCTGGCTTCCTCCGAAGTATAAATCTCACTGCAGACAATAATATTTTAATAATGCAAATGGTACCATGTCACTCTCCTGCCTGAAATCCCTCAATGCTTCTCCATAGCATCATTTCCACAAGTACTTATTGAGAACCACGCATTGTTCCAGCCACAAGAGCAACATCTGAAAGCAAAATGGAGAAAAAATCCTGCCTTATCTGTCTTATAGAGTCTATAGTCTGAGGGGAAGTCAGACACCAAACAAAACATAAGGATATCACTAACATGTTAAAAGATAAGGACATTGGCAAAGTAGACCAGGATATGGGAATCAGGAGTCTAGGAGATGGGCAAATTGCTCTATAAGCAGGGTGGCCAGGGGCCTTGCTGAGAGGTGGCATTTGAATAAAGATGAAGGAGGAGGTGAGGGCGTGAGCCCCACGGGTGTCTGCAGAGATATTCCAGGCATGGGGAAGGCAGGTGCAAAGCAAAGGGGAGCTGACTTGCAGTCTTAGAGAAACATGTTTGGGCAGAGTGAGCATGGAGCAGTTAGAGGAGATGTGTCAAAGGGGCCATGAGAAGCCAGCCACTTAGGGCTTTGTACTTGGGGTAAAGGGATGTTGCCTCAGCTTCACCTCCTGACATTTTCCTTCTTCTTTCCATGCCCTACCATCCTGGCCTTTCAATTTCTCAAAAGTGAAAGTCTTCCCACAAGTGGTTCCCTCTCTCTGGAACTTTCTTGCTCTCTTGTCTGGCTCACATTTAGTGTCACTTCTTCAAGAGAGCCTTTCTTACCATACCCTACTGAGGCTGGGTCCCCTGCCCTACACAACCACAATCTCCAGTCTATTTTCTCCTCAGCTCTTTGTCCATTTACATTTGCTGAATGAATGAATCAATGAATGTGATAACTTGTTTAATATTTGTCTTCTTTGCTAGACTCAAGACTCCAGGAGGGAACGGGCTATTCCAGACTACCTCTATACCCCCAGAACTTGAAGTTCTTGGGGCACAGAACTTGAAAATCAGCTGGTGCTAACATGTGTTGATGAATCAACTCCTGTTGATTGATGGTGGGATTTGATAAATGAAGAACCTCAAGGAGAGTCCTGATCACCCAGACTGAACAACAGTTGGGTGAATTTGGGCTTCTAAACTTGCTCCCCTGTAAAGGATTCAGAGTGGGTAGTTATCTGACTAGGGTCCCATTACTCCCCCATTGCTAACATGATCAGCTCTGTTTCTACCACAGTCCCCGATAACAATATGCCTTACATTTAATAAAGACTTGTAGTACTTCCACAGAGGAGCCTGAAAGAAATTAGATGGAGCTTTAGTAATTCAGGCTTTGTAAATGTTAGGAAATTTGCAATAGTGAAGTTGGAGTCATAAAATCTAAATTTGATTCCCATTTGTATCACTAGATCAGAGCATTGGATACACTACTTAATGCCCCTCATCCTAAAATATGTCACCAGTGAAGTGAAGTTGATGATAGTACTTGTGCTCCTTAATCATCCCTCCTCCCCAGAGTTAGCGATAAAATGTTATAAGCTCTGTGAATAGCAGTTCTGTAAACTCTAAAAAGCTGTATTTCTTCTTCACCTTTGGCTAAGATCAAGTATAAAATACTGTTAGCTATTATAAAAGCATAAAATATCTATAGCACTTTTACTCTATTTATACCCACAAATTATGTGCATTTATACAATTGCTGTTGTAAAGAAATTACATGTTGATACCTGTTACTATGACTCAAGAGTAAAATGACTTTGAAATTAATATGACAGCACAAACATCTCAGAAAGACCCTCCCTTACATGCACCAAAATGAATATCATGCTTACTGTGCTGTCTTGTTAGTCTGTTCTGCTTTCTTAATGGCCCTTCTTTCCTTTGAAATTGTTTTCTTTCTTTCCTTACATGTTCATGCCTGGACTGCTGGTCCACCTGGACTGGAATGTGGGTTTCCCAAAGAAACACAAGTTGTCCATTGTGTTTATTCCTCAATTTCCAGAACTAAGAACTTATTAAAATAGGTGGGATAAATGGA
Source organism: Tonatia bakeri (assembly GCA_004024845.1). Lineage (NCBI taxonomy): Eukaryota > Metazoa > Chordata > Mammalia > Chiroptera > Phyllostomidae > Tonatia > Tonatia bakeri. The sequence goes on from PVIA01001517.1 coordinate 49,089, forward strand.
TTGCTAAATAGAATGATATAAAGTTTTGAATCTTTAGCTTGATTTAAATAATTATAAAGACCAAACATGAGTGATTGAAATATATTCTAGAAAAAAAAGAAGAAAATATCCCCAAGATTAGTTTTAGTGATGTGCATGAATAATTTAGTGGGCAAGGTAAATGAAATTATGGAAACAGATACATGTATTAACTGTGTACCATTTCATTCCTGAAGGTATTTATAAATTAATGTATCATTGTGTTCAAGAACTATCCCCTAGACTCCTGCTGTGTTTTGGTGAATAAAAGATCATTTTAGGTTGTGTATGTACCTCAAAAGTGGTATTTGTGGGTGTCAGTTCTTTAAAAGGAAGAAATGACAAGCAAATGATTCACAGATTCATTAGCTCATGCTAGTATAAATAAATAACTGAATAGATTAATAAAAAGAGGAATTCCCATGTAAAAGAATTCCAAATAATTTATAAAATTACCTAACCCTTAAGGAAGGGGAACATAACTCCCCCCACTAAGTTTCTGCTGTGCACAGTGGTTTCCTGCCAAAGAAGACAGTGAGAAAAGTGGGGACACGCCTTAGCCAGGTGGTCAAAGTCAATGTCAGCAGTGATACACCAGTCAACATCAACACTGATGTAATGTGAGGAGCATGCGAAGGCTATTATTAGCCCTCTTTTCAAGGACAAAATAAATATTCACTTTTCAAGTACAAAATAAAGGTGGAATTTGGGAAGCATCAGGATAGGAAAATAGATCCTGCATGTCTCTAGACCCCCAGCCCACCTCAGGGGACATGGGGCCGACCTTTGCAGCTCTCCTGCTCACAGCATTCCATTCCTGACCACACAGGCCTGTCACTTGGAAGTTTAATTCTATTGATTATACAGGCAGAGAGATAAGACCCAATCCATGTAAATGAGAAAAAAAAATATGTTTTCTTACATTCTGGATAATTTACCTTAAAAAAATTACACACCGAGGTAATGTTAAAAGCAAGGGTTGTTTTACATCTCAGATAAAGATGTGAAAAATGATTTGTTATGTATAATTGGTTCCAAATTGTCCCTCCTGTGATAAGTTTTTAAAAAATGTCTTATGTAATAGCCTGATCATATCTGGATAGCGTATAAAGAAAAAAGACTAAACAATAATCACATTTTATTTGAATGTGAGGAGGGTCCTTTCCAGTTTCTTTTCATTCAAAAGTAGCCTAATACAAGCCAAATAAAGAAAATATGAATATGCACTGAAGAAATTACTAACAATGTAGTCTTCACCCTTTACATCTCAGCTAACCTTAAATTAAGAGCTTTCTGGGGAGACTTTAGAATCATTTTGCTATATGCAGATTCAATGTTAAAGGGTTTAAATGCCATTTTTTTTATGTACTGGACCTTACATATTAATATTCAGGCCAGGAACAGTTTAAAATTGCAGAGAACAAGAACATTCACCAATAGCTCAGTGGGAGGCTGAGTGTAAGTAGCTGCCAATCACTAGAAATGGGCCATTGTGAGCCCAGACAGCCCTAACAACACCCTGATGGAGTCCCCATCTCTCGGCCGTTGTTCTGCTGGGCTGAAGCAAATGTGGCTGGAAGGCGGGGTAGCTGGGACCCAAACATGGAGCAAGCAAAGGTGGAACCCAGAACTGGGCTCCAAGCTGTGGCCAGCAGGAGGAGGAGAGAGCCAGAAGGCAGGTGGAGGCTCCTGGAAGTGCCCTGTGGCTTCAGCAGCAGGTGCCACCTCCCTTTATTATCTTCCCAGGCTGTGTGCTGGGAGACTTGTGGGGTTTTTTTTGGGGGGGGACAAACAGGGTGGTCCATTACAGGCAGGTGTGGCTTGGAGAGTCGGCACATGGACAGGCCTATTTATCAGGGGGTTGCATGTGGGTAATGTTCTTGTCAGCGTGGCCAGCCATCCCGCGGGCCAAGGCTGGTTGATGGGAGGCCAGCCGTTTACTTCACACGTTTGAGTCTGTTTATTCACTGGTTCATCACAGATGTACTATTTATCCAGCTCCCCTGGCAATTTTCATTCAGAACTTAAGATTTGCTTAAAAAGGAACTGGCAGAATTGTGAAGCTGTGGCAGCTGCCCATTTCAAGTGATGGCCATGTACTGGCCCCTCTCTGTGTCCATCGTTTATCATGAATTTAGCAAACCCCCTCACATCCCTGCAAGGTGCACATCATTATTCCTGCCCTTTTCATTGTGCAGGTGAGAATGTGCTGCTCAGATGGGCATCTGCCACCCTGAATCTGCTCTAGAGCATTCGAGTGCTATGGCACAAAATACCCCCAAACGATTGTGACATCTTGTCACAAAGGATGATCAAAATGAACTTTTTCTCTGAGACAACATTAACAATGACAGTGGTAAATGTTTACTCAAAATCCTCTTAGCTGCCACATCCTAAATAGGTACTAAGAAACCAGAAATGACTAAGGAGAGGGAAGAAAAAGTCTGGGGAGACTGAAGTAGGTGAGTGGTCCAGAGATCCTGTGGTCCCACTCTGAGAGAAACAGTAAAGTGGTGTTTTGGAGAGGGGGGAGCTGAGAAGCCACAAAAGGAGAAAACAGGGAAGGGCCCATGGAGTGTGGCCACAGACCCCATTCCAGGTCTGAGACCCCAGCTGACAGTGGGGTTAGGTAGATTTATGACAAACAATATGAAACACTAGGCAATTCGGCTTCTTGCCCTGGGTAAATGATTGAAGGAATTCGTCACCCCCAAGAAATGCTTTGAGAAAGTTCTTAGTGGTAAGTTTAATCTGTCACCAAAAGAAACAACAGCAACGACACTATAATAGTCCTTACTATGGAGGCATCTTCTTTTCTAGAAAGTATATGTTCAGTACTGGAACGATTCTCTCTTGACTGGTAGCATCAATGGTTTCCAAAAGTTGCCCCAGCCCCTGTCTTTTGATTATTTCACTCATTCAGGTGACAAACAAGTTTTGAAGCATCCTCTGTGCTGGATATACAGAGGTGTACAGAAACAAAGTACTGTTCTGCTGGGGCTTCCATTCCACAGCCACACTGGCCAACTGGCAGCCATATGTCATAACTTCAAATTGGAATTAACAAAGTTCAGTTAAATTAAAACTCCATTCCTTGTTTCCATGAGCTCACTTTTAGAGACTGCCGGTGGGTAACATATTGGTCAGCACAGACACAGAACATTTCCATAATCACAGGAAGTTCTATTGAATGGTGCTATTCAGAAAACATATGTGCACACATGTGTTGTTGGTATGTACTGATGTAAGTGTGCATGTGTGTTGGTACACTGTGCATGTTTATGTGTGTATATACATGTGTCTTGATGTGTGTATGTGAGAAAAAGCAGAAAATCAGTGATTTGGTCTGAGCAGAAAGAAGGAAGAAAATATGCTAAGTTGTGGAGAACAGAAAGTAGACAAATATATAATGATTTGTTCTATCCCATCCAAATCATTTTTCTCATCGTTTCAGGACCACAACTTAATTCATTTAGAAGGTGCTGCCTGGCCAGTTACATTCTGTGGACACTTATAGCATGTGTGGATGACCTATAGGAGCTAATGCCATTCCAGACAGTGGGATTCATAGGGGAAAGCCTCATCAATGGAGCATCCAGCATTGTAGATTTAGGCTCGCACAGGCTCTGTGGGTGCCAGGCCAAGGACCCTCTCACAGGTAATACTCTCCATACTGCTTGTCATCAGTACTCTAGGAGAAGGGCTCACACAGGCTCTTTGGGTTTTACAGGCAGCATCCCTTGTGTTGTACATTGTTAAAAAATAACGATGTAGCTCTGCGTCATAGTGTTTATTCTGGGATATAAAGTAACAACTTAACATAATTGTGACACCTCCAAAACAAGAAATATGTTGCTTCTTGCTTTATCAGATACCCACTAATTAATCCAGCTACCGAGCTGCACAAGTTGCTGAACCAGGAGGCAGGAACGGAGAGATGTCTTTTCTATCTGCCAGCTGGCAGTATACCAACTGCAGCTCAACTTTCAGCCACAAGGAAAACAATCAGAGAAATCTCCCTGCACTGCAACTGCTCTTCCTCCCCAGCCCCCAGGAGAGCCATTTGCTGTGATAACATTTTATTGCTAAGTCCAAACCAAGCACATACATACTAGAAAATCCCCAAATCCACAAACAGCACATGCACAGAAATACACATTGCCACAAAAAAAGTACGGTTTAATTTATATAAAGTCATCCATTCATTGCTTTTACAGTTCAAATGTGGCTTTGGGAAAACTTATCTGTTCTAACAGAACAGATCATGATTCTAAAATAATAATCCTGGGAAAAGATGGCACATAGAGTCTTCAATGGTTCAGTGCAATTTTCATCTCTCTCCTTACCCTCAGCATATGTCATTGGTCCCTCTTGCTTTGATGTTAAATAGTGTTTGTTCTACAGTCGCATCTAAGACATGTACATGCCTTATCTTCCTAGGGGAACAGCATATGGTGTAGATGTTAACATCCTAGTGGGGAACTGTGTTGGTTCTGGAGACGGAGGACTTTGGCTCAAATCCTGACTTTGTTATTTACTATCTGTGTGACCTTTAGAAAAAGTTACTTAGCCTCTTTGAATTTCAGTTTCCTCATCTGTTGATAAGGGATGATGATGATGGTGGTGGTGATTGTGGTGATGGTTGTGATGGTGATGATGGTGATGGTGACAATGATTATGCATATTTCTTAGAGTCGTGATGAGGATTAAGTGAGCTAATACATGCAAAGCAATGGATGAGTTTTTGGCATATAGTAATCATTCAATAAATTATCATATTATTATTTAGGAGAAGGACTTGATCTTACTTTTTTATATTATTAATATTGCTTAGCAGCCATACTAAATTGATATCAGATTGTTTTTAAAAATAAAAGTTAATAGAAATTAAGAACAATTTGACAGTAAGTAGAGGGGAGGTGGGAGAGGATAATGAGAGGAAGGGCTTTCAGGAACTACTATAAAGGACACCTGGACAAAACCAAGGGGTAGGGGGAAGCAAGGGTGGGAGGTGGGTTTGGCTGGGGTGGCAGGGAGTGGTTGGGGAATATGCAGACAACTGTAATTGAACAATAAAATAATTATTAAGAGAGAAAAAATAAACATTAATTGAAATTGGTATCAAATGGGAGATTAACTCCTTGCAGAAGGAAACCACCTAAATGGAAAAGGTGGTATATCAGTTGCTTGCTTACTTATCCCTTTAAACACTATTGGGTATTTACTGATATGTTTCAGACCCTTTGCTTAGCATAGAGTACATGAAGAAATTAGGTGACAGCCTGGCTTCTGCTCATAAAAACCAGAGTCCATTTTAATAATTTACAAAGTTCCTTAAGCTTTTATCTGCATTTTTGGATTCAAGACTTTCTGAAAACTGAAGTTTTTCTATTGTTGTTTCTCCTTTGGTAGCAGGTGACAGGGTATGAGCTCATGAGACAGTGTAACTTTGGCTGAACTATATGAGGCTATTTATGGTCTTTCCTCCATTAAGTGTGATATTCATACATTTTAATGTAGAAAGATTCACGTGTTTAAGTATGGAGTGCTGCCCAGACTCTGTGCAATATACAATACATGTATCTGTTACCATTCTGATATCTAAAAAGTTCTGAAATTTGAAAACACATCTGACTCCGAGGGTGATGGCAAAAATGTGGGGGGACTGGATTTAAGTCATGTTTTGGGAACCTCTATCAGGGACACAAGAATGTAACCTGAATCCAACTGAGGTGTGAGGTGAGCTCTCTTGAGGAAAATAAAGGTAGTAGGAATAATACAATAGTACCATAACATTTGAAACATAGTTATAACCTAAGGGACCGTGTTTTCAAACACTTGGGCTGGGCTGTGAAAACAGAGTGGGACATAGAGGGTGGTAGATGTTTTGTAGAAACCACTGTAGTCTTTCTCCTCCCTGAACCCTCAGCTCTTGGCTGTGACTGGAAGCTCTTCCCATCAAGATGTTGAACCCATGTCCCCCTCTTTGAATATGGACTGCCCTTAGCACTTACCTGGACAGAAGTGACCCTGAGGGAGTCCCAGGATCCCAGAGCCCCTGTATGTCTTTCTCTCACCCTTGACCTTACACCTAATTGCCAGACTAGCTGGCTGGAGGCTGAGAAGACAGGAGACCAAGGCCATGTCAAAACAGGTGCCCAAGCTAAGGTTCCAGGCATGAGAGGGGGCAAGTTGACCACAGCTTACCACAGACACAGGAGAGAGCTCCATCAAGACCAGAGAACCTCCTGCCCATGCCTACCTACACTGCCAAACTGCAGAACTGTGAGCTAAATAAATGATTATAGTCTTAAGCTACTAAATTTTAGGGTAGTTGTAAAGTTTGAGGGTACCTTGTTTGTACTAACATATACAAAAGGATCTAGGAAAAAGGCTGCCAAAGAAAACGATCTGCCAGGGTTTCATCAGCCCTACTTTGGATGAGGATACCTTCCACCTAGGTATAAAATACCTAAAGTGGTTCAGCTCAGTTCTCAATACAGAGAGCTATTTGCTTGTCACAATCGCTTTATTTCACTGCTACTCAATTCTGTGGTCTAATGTGGTTGCCATTTACTGGAGTAGAATTCCTTGAGATTCCTCTGAGAGACATGAAGCAAAGATTTTCTCTATGTATCTGATTACCAGGTTTAATCAGGAAGGAAAACTGAGTGAATGTAAATTGTCCCACAAGAGAACATTCCCAGGCAATGAGGTCACCTGTCCCAGGGGAAAGTAGACAGCTCTTGGAAAGAGACACATACTGCTTTGTTTCAGTCTGAATCTTCTGTGTTGTAGTCTAAAGCAGCCAATTCACTAGAAACATTTCCTTCTTATCACATCCCAGATCAGTGTATTGCTTTATACCAGACACGAGTGAAGTAAGTAGAATAAAGCTATGTGCCTTGAAGTACTTATTCCAGACTCCTGGGTCATCTAGTGTTACTTTTAGGACAAAGGCCCTAGATTAAGTCTAGTGGGAAGTCACTTCCATTTCCTATGTTCTGCAGTAAGGCCAGTGGGTAGTTCATTTCTACTTTCTGTGTCCCTCACTAAAACTCTTAGGTGGCTCACTGATAATTCTTGTGTCCCTGTAATAAGATTTGTGCTAATGGGAAGTTCACTCCCATTTCCTGTGTCCCTGAAAAAAGGCCCATGGGAAGTTTGTTTTCTGTGTCCCTGCATTAAGACCAATAGGTAGTTCATGTCCACTTCCAGTGTTTCTGGGAGGTATCTTGATCTGTTATGTGGAGTAAGGCAGGGCTGGAGTGTGGTTGGAGGTACATTGTCCATGCATCTTCAGCACAGCAACCTCTCATGGCATAATTTTTAAGAAATTAAAGTTCAGCTGTCTCATCACCTATTATTTGGGGGGACTCACTCCATGTTACAGGGTTGGCTAGGCAGTGCTGGCTTTAGCATTTATTAGTTGTATGACTTGAAAAGTTACTTAATGTCTCTTCATTTGTTTTCTCACCTTTAAAGTGGCAAAAATAATAGTATTTGCCAGCATGTTATAAAGATTAAAGGAAATTTAAGTAAACTCTGTGAGAGCAGAGATTTTGTCTATTTTGTTCACGACTATATTCCTAGGTCTAAAAGAAGTGGCTGACACCTAGTACTTAGTAGGTACTCAATAAATATTTGTTGAATAATAGCATATTACCAGCATATTTATTATATTTATTATAGTTATTACACCTAGAATATATTAATGTATGGGTATTTGTTGCCTTAGGCATGTGTTTGGACTGGCTATAGTGAGCATTTAGTAAATATTAGCTGCTATTACTATTATTTGCCACTTTGACTCACAAGGTTGCCATGAGGATGTATAAAACATACTCATGTTTTCATACTATGTTGAGAAAAATTATGAGGTCAAAGGAGGAAAAGTAGTCCACAAATACAAATTATTGTTGTCAATCTCAATTCTATATTTCAAAAATCCTACTTCTGAGTACATTGTCCAATATTATAACTGTTCTTTCTTTTGGACAGAATGCCGCAAATGAGTACTTGACCTGAATAAATGGACAGATTATACACCATGGAGGGAATCATGGCTGTTACTTGATTTCCCAAGGTGTGTCAGCTATATATTTAGTGGGTGTCAGACATTTCACTGCCACAGTTCTTGCACCAATGCAGGGAAAACATGATCAGTAGATATCTCCCAAGTCTTTCTTCAGCCAGGAGAGTGCCAAGAGGTTTTTAAAACCTGGGAGGAAGCTAGTGGCCTCATTTCCATTCCTCCAACACCTCCATCTCTTTGCTGCTTCAGGACATTTGACCAGCTGTGCTCCCTGCCCAGCACTCTCTCTTTTTTAATTTAAATTATTTTATTGCTGTTCAATTACAGTTGTCTGTATTGTCTCCCCACCCTGACCCTTCCAAACCCACCTTTCTCTCTTGTTTCAACACTCAACCTTGATAATCTCTTCCATCACTCAGGTCGTAGTTCAAAGGTCAGTCCATCAGGGGGCCTTCCCTGCTCATGCCAGGAGAGAATTACATCCTGCTCTTCTAGACTTCTGGGTGCCGCCACCCTATATCAATCTTTAATCATCTCTATTTGCTTCATTGTCTGTCCCTGAGCACAGGACTCTTCAATGTCTTGGCACCTCAGTATCACCTGTATCAAGAGGAGGGCCTGGCATGTAATGGGTCTGAAATAGATGGCTATTAAATGGCTGGGAATTGAATAGGAAGGCAACAGAATATTGTGCAGAATTTGGATCAGACTTCAAAGAACTGAACTTGGAATTTTTTTTAAAGGCCTTTGTCTCCAAAGGTCCCTGATATCCCCTCTTCTAGGTCTTCCTTTTCACAGGTCACTGACACATAAAAATGACAAAATGTGTATGGCACACTGGGGTAAACACCTGCAGTTCCTAGGTACCATCACAGCTGCTGGAGGCCCTGGCTTGCCATCCAAGGCCAGGGTTAAGGAAGACACTCCTTTAGCATACCCACCACCATTTGCAGTCCCCTGCAACCTTGGTTGAAAAGCTCAATGCATTCTAATTCATTTAACTCATGGATTGTGCAACTGAGGCACAAAATATGGTGCCACTTTCCTAGGCAGATGGTAACAAAGCTGGTGTTAATTGCTATATATTTTGATTGAAGAATGTTACAGGACATTCAAGAGTGATAAGAAATAGTTGATGGCACTCTGGGAAGACCCTGGGCTCAGGGACCATGGTGATGGTGATTTGGACCCTATTCTGATGAACTTCGTTCATTTAATCACCCTCATAGTGACCTGCCTTGACCATTGTGTTAATGATGGATGCATTATAGAGATACTATGATATAACTGGATGGTGTATCAGAGCTTCTGCAAGTTTCATGGAAGGCGAAGGAACACAGAAAGTCAAGCATGAATGTCTGCCTTTGCCAGAGCAGGTTGTAGACTCTATGGCATGACATAAATTCTTGGGTAGGTACTGTTTTGAATCTACCATCAGAAACAGAGAAATTAGGCCACCTGGATCTGTCATTATGAGCAATATAGCCAGAACTACAACGGGCTCAGTGAGGGGTGTCAGAAGCCTATTTTAAAAATTCTGACAGCAGCAGGCACACAGCAGTAAAGGGCTGCTACTCAACTACCCACAGACCTCTGGGTCTCAGGAAGTCATACGTAATGAATCCAGCTCAGTAGGGAAGAATGTTTGCATGTTTGTTGGGCTCTCACGAGAGTTTCTGTGGTCAAGTCATTCTAATAAATCATCCCAGGGCTGTAGCAACACAGACATATTCAAATGCAGATATCCAGTTATCAGGGGCCAAAGTCTCATGGTGTTGATGAAGGAAAAAAATTAAGTCTGCACTTTTAATTTAAGCCCTTAATAGCAAGGCTATCTTCTCTTCCCTTTATGTTTTCTCAGAGTGCCTCAGTAAAGCTCATCCAGTCAAATTTCCTCATTCTGGAATCCGGGTCCCAAATTCTACCAACTAAAAAACGGAAAGTCAGCTGCTGTGGGTTGAAGTGTGTTTCCCAAAAGAGATATTGAAGTTCTAACCCCCAGCAGCACCCCAGAATATGACCTTATTTGGAAAGAGGGTCTTTGCAGATTTAATTAGTTAAGATGAGATCATACTGCAATAGGGTGGGCCTCTAATTCAAAGTAACTGGTGTCCTTATTAGAACAGACACAAACAAAGGGAGAAGACAGCCATGTGACAAGAGACAGAGATTGGAATGAAACTTCTACATGCCAAGGAATGCCAAGGGCTGCCTGTGACCAGAAGATTGGGGGAGAGCCCTGGTTCTGTCTTTGAGACCCCAAGTAGTAACCAACCCTGCTAACACCTTGGGTTTGGACTTTTGGCTTTCCAAACTGTGAGAGAATACATTTCTATTGTTTTAAGCCACTCAGTTTGTGACAGCCAGAAAACTAGCCCAAAAGGCCTCTTTGAAGCCTAAAAGTAATGGAAAATTGTACCTCATACAGCCACCTCGACTCTTCTGGGCAACCTCTCCTGCTCTCACCTCTATGGGAGGGTTATCTGATCTCTGAGGGCACAGCTGCTTTTAGAAATGGCAGCTTTGTAAGAGGGCAGTAAGAAGCTACTAGAACAACAAACATTTGCCCCAACAACACGGGTGATGATTTGGATGGAGAAAACTTCACTGACTAGGCCATTCTGTGTTGAGGCAGGAAGCACTCTGTCCCTCAAGTGCTACCTCTTGTAACCAATGCATTAAGGAAATGAAGCATGCTGAATGTGTTAGGTTGAACTCTACTTTAAAAACAAAAGTCACCCATTTGCAAATCATTTCCTCCAAAATGTTTAAATACGAGTAGTCCCCCCAGTCAGTTTTCCTCACTGACACCAGATGAACTTGACCAATGTAGTCTTTTGCCTGCTAACCAGACCTACTTAGAATCTTCTGTCACCTTTACAGCATTGAGTCAAAATCATGCTCTGGATGTGGCATCTACCTGCTATCCAGCCTCAACTTTCCCCTTCTCCTGGGCCTGCTACGCACTTCTTCAGGTGCTGGAAAGCAAGGTGTTCCCTCTCACCAGAGCTTTTGTACCTGTTCCGCCTTCAGTCGGGACTACACTCTGCCAACAAACACACATGTACACAAGCACACACATGCACATGGATATGCACATACACCCTCACCTGTCAAACACATACACAAAGGAACACACACACATGCACACCCCCACTTGCCACATGCATATACATACACAACACAGAGAGGTCAGATAGGCACTCTACTCAACATGTTAACTCTTACCTACACATCATGAACTCAATAAAGTTCTACATCTTCTGGAAAGCATTCCCTGACCTGACCCTTTAATACTGTTATAGAGTTTCACAGGACTCTATTCCTTTCATTAAGAGAACTTATCTTTGTAGATAATTACATATTCATTAGTAGGATTACTCAACATTTTTCTCTAAGTGCAATGCATTTGTACCTAAACTTTATTTCTGCTTTCCCACCTTCAAAAGATGGCACAGTTTTCTCCTTCCTCTATGCTCAGCCTGAATCACAAGCAAGCTTTTTAATTGTCTCTTCCTTTTTCCACACACGACACACACATGCTCACACACATGCACTCACACACATGTGCTCACACGTGTATGCCAACACACACTAACTCATACCAAGAGACACACCCATTTGTATGCATATGTTCACACATCCACACACACACACTGTTAGAATAGCCCTGTCCAATAGGACATGAGAACTATATCTAACTTTGCTCACATTATCACGTCAGTGCCTGGACACTCAATCACTGGTAACTACAAGTTTGAATGAGGCTAGAATTTGAGGACATTTAGTGACAAGGACTCAGTTCTAGAGGTAAATCCATAGGAAAAGATAATCCTATCCAACCAAGATTCAGTGGAAAAGAACATCTAAACATCATTCCTTGTACACCCAACAAATAAGAGAGTCAATCAGTATTATGGAGTAAAGTTTCAGCAAACTTGTGTTGGGGAAGGAAGGCTGCTTGCTTTTGTCATGGTTTCTGCTGGAAAGAATTATTTAATCCCATTTGAACAGTGGCAAGATCAAGACATCATATTTTCTGGGAAATCAATAACCTTTGCAATCCACTTTTAGTCTTTATAAGCAATCTAATCACAGGTCACATGCAATGATTCATCTGGTTGTTGGGTCCTACAAACTATGTGAATTTCTAGGGCTGCAAAACCATCATGGTATCTGGATGTGATTATCCTGATAGGAGAAACTACTGAACACTATATTACCATTTTATCACAGTTTTCCTGGAATAGTCACATGCCTTGTGTAAATATATATTCTACTTATAAAATCATTTATTTGCCATTTATTTGTTCTAATATATACTGTGAACATATGTAGTATGCCAGACAAACAAGAAATCTGATTATTAAACTTGTTGTATGTACACAATAACTGAATTATAAATTTCTAAGTTGTTAGAATAAAGATATACTTCAAAATAAAATTAATATAAACATAATTTAATATTGCTTTAATGATTTGTAAGGCTCCTCAGAACTTGCTATGCATCAGAGTTAGTAATATGCTCATCAATATTTTTTACCTATGAGTAAATGCTCCCAACGGATTGAAGTTTCAGCTAATGGATTACTAATTGTTTTTTAATGTAGCTTAAGAGGTATTAGTAAAAGTAGGCTCTAGAAATTGTTACCTCCACAGCTTGGTTATATACTTATACTTATTTTCAAGGCTTACAAAATTAAAGTTAGAAAGAGAGAGGAGAACAAAATACAAAAAGAATATCATATAGACTTTGGGGGCTGGGTTAGAGAGTCTTAGGGTAGAAAATGTCACACAATTCTACTAAGTCTCTCTAGAAAAAGCATAAATTAAAGGAGCTTAAAACAACAATCCGTTCTTAATTCTACACTTTTGACTATGAGGTTACCTTGTTATTTTTTCAATAAGATATATTAAGTGATTCTTCATCAACAATAACAACTCTAAAAAAACTCACGAGATTATCATAGGTGATCAATTCATAATGTTGCACCATGAAAGATTGGTTTTAATTGGATGTTCACTTGGTCATTGCCCAAAACAACATCTTGTCCACTGATCATTATCACTGAGTGTTTCTAGGAAGCTCATTTCTCTATTAACCTGATTGCTCTTTGCCAGCAAGCTAGATATTTAAGGGTATACTCCCCATTTTTCATCTTCTTTTTCTGTTAAAATTGCCACATTTCCCACTAATGGTCCTAAGGTGTAGGTTTTAGAAATCGATTATAGTTTTAATGGGGTGAGAAGTGTAAGATGCTCTGTGGCCTGCCTCTGAAGGACATGGTTCTCCTCATTCCCTTCTGGAGAAGGCCCCCTGCATGTGGAATTAACTGGGAGGTCAGAGAGAAGCCAGCGGGGCCCGAGGGTACCCTGCCTGAACCTCTGAGACAGCATCTGGGCCTCCTGTAGCTGATCTAGCAGCGCCTGGAAGGGCAACACAATTAAACCTCCATAAGTTTGTGGAGCACTTTAAGATGAAAACACCATATAAATGCTAAGCATTATTATTACATAGAAGAAGGAAGGGTAAAAATGATGAATGCTAAAAAAGAAATACCTATAAGATATAAAGTACCCAGCCAGAGCAAAATGAGAAAATTATCTCATCTGACACTTAAGAAGTTAAGAAAAAATAGGTGAGAAAGCTGTGCTCCCAAATGAAAAGAAGGTTTCATGAAGTATTAAGATAAATTATGCAATCGAATGCAACTTTATGGAGCCAGGGGTCACCAAGAGACAATAGGGACTCTGAAACATGGCAATGATAATTAATTCCTAAAATAAATCAATTAATATTTTTTCTCATCATTCACAAAGGGGGCTGGAATGGATGATGGTAATGCACACATTTCCCGAAGGATGGTGAAGGAGTCAGAATCATGTCAACAAGGGTGATCAGAAGTGAGTGTGTTCGCAACTGATGATTCTGTGGGGCTCAGGTCCTGCAGGGAAAGGCCAGGGACACTGAAATGTGTCACTTTCAGAAATAATTAGTAAATAAATTTTATATTTAGGGCTTTATGAGAAAGATAAGAATCATGGGTCTACTTATTTCCTAGTGGATAAACATGATTATTGGCATTCTATCCCATAAAAATAGAAATAAATGGAGAAGAGTATACACCCTCACACATACACAGCAACATACTGGAGCCAAGGTTTTGTAGCATCTGCTCAATGAAATTGTTGCTGAAGCTAAAAGTCTCTTAGGAAAACAGATCTCCTTCACCTGCTAATAAGAAACAATGCATGATTAAGATAAGCTCATAGAATGCCTTTTTCAGTGCTTTATTACACATAAAAACAGGTAATAAATGCTTTTTGTTGGTTTGTTTTGAAGTCAAGAAAGAGGAAAATAGAAGAGAGAGACTTAGGGTGCCTACTTCTATTATCATGAATACTTAATTGGAAGTAACTCACAGTGCCCTAGAAATGGACGAGGCAGGAAAGACACACTATCCCACTGGAAACAAGAACAGATTCTGGAAGCAGGCACTGAGTGCAGCAGAGGAAGCTGTGACAGAAGGTCAGGGCAGGACCAGTTCAGTCCTAAGAGAAAAGATGCCCAGGACAGTAAGAACCCTTGTTAATGATATTCACTAGATGGGGCTGGTGGACAAAGACAGAGGTGAAAAAGTCAGTGTCACTCTGAGGGATGGTTCCAAGTAGGATAAGTGGTGAATGCAATTAAACAGAGAAAAATGAAAGATAATGAGATTAGGGATAAAACATCCGAAAGGGCCTGTGGCCAAAATAATGACGGCTCACAGTGGCCTTGAATGAAACTCAGAGGTGGGAGATAATGATCAGAGCCCAGCATCAGAACTGTTATCAGTGGTTTAAAGACAAGAAATCCAGTCGCATGGGGATCAGTGACTAAAAATATACTTGAAGAGATTATTCCAGCAGCCTTCTATGGGTAGAGTGCATGCAATCACATTTGAAACCATGTGCTTAGCTCGCATCACTCTGTTCTAAAAGGCGTATGTATCATGGAAATGAAGGAAGGGAAAACAGAGGGTATTCAGGATGCTAGGCCCTCACAAAGAGCTTAATTATTGCAGGAGGTCAGGGTCAGGCAGGGGAGGCTATGTTCTGAGGAAAAGAGAAGAATGAGAGAAAACCTCATTAAGAAAGTGACGAATCTTTGATTTATATTTAATTTGTACACAAATCATGCCTTGTCCCTCCATGCCATGTCTTGATAAGTATCAAAATGTTGATATTTATCAGCACAGGGTTTTGCTATGTATGTCAGAGAGATGGGGCCACCATTTTTGCTTTATTTGTGTCTGGCAACATGGCCCAGGTGTCCATACCCTGGGCCTGTCCGGAGGGGCAAGCATCCATGGGGTCCTTCTCCTACCAGGGGAGGGCTCCCAAACTCCCTCAGAGGCAGGATCACATAGGAGGTGAGCAAGTGCATGCAGAAGGCCTGAGTGTGTGCCAAAGAAGACACTATGGATGTGGAAAGTAATCCACAAAGGGTGGTCAGGAGACAGTCACCTGTGCACAGCCTTCCATGCCCTCAGAGCCCCAGCTGGTAGAGTACCTCCGTTCACATCACTGCAAGCTTCTTGATCTCTGATGGACTCATTCAGAAAAGAGCAGGGCCTAGTTGGCTGGGTTCCTTGATACTTTGGTGCAGCAGAAAGTCTGAGAGCATAAAAACCAAATCTTTCTGTGTTTACCAGTCCCACAAAGGTCAAAGAATCCATGGAGCAAGATCACCAACAACATGGCTTTGGGGAAGCTGCTCCTTTCTCAGACTACGATCTGATGCATATTTACCTCCAGAGCTGGGAGGCCAGCTCTGTCAGAATAACTATTGGTAAATCATAGCTGTTTTTGCCATTCTTGTCATTTTGTTTTTGTCAGCTTTGTCATTCTTAAGTTGTCATTGAGTTTTCACCATCCTGCCTTGCTCTTCCTTCTCTTACTTACCTACTTTCATTTCCTTCTGTTAAGATGTGTTTATATCAGAAGTGAAAATCTGCCATTCCCACATTCCTCAGTGTAATTAATCCACTGTGAGATAGGGGCTGGCAGACTTCTAGAAATAACCTTTTGGCAAAATAATAGTTCACCCAACAATCCAGACCTATGCTTCAAGTGGTTCTTAAATGCTGACCATGCCATTCTCCTCACAGCCCCTCTCTGCCCAGACCTGGGAAAAAACCCTGAAATTGGCAAGGGAAATCTGGTGACAATGCTTTAAACTTCCTGGCTATGTCTAGTCTTACATGTGCAAATATCCTAGGAGACTGGCCACCAGGCTCAACCTCAGCTGGTGCAGTGCTCAAGGAGTCTAGCCCATGGTTGGGAGACTTGTGGGGAGATGCCAATAGTCAGGGTGATGCCTGAGCCCCTGGTCAAACAGAAGTGGGTAGTTGGGGGTTAGAAGAGAACTGACACAGTCCAAGGAGGTTGTCAGGACCCCATTCAAGAGGACTGAGACTTAGGGTCTTGTGTAGCCCCTATGAGAAATCCCCAGGACCGGGGTAAAGCTCAGTCGTACTCAATGGGTACCCATGCACTAGCTGTGAATAAGCCATCCACAAGAAGGGTGCCTCAATTCAGGCTTGCAACAGGTGGTCTCAGAACCAGGGATGGTGGGTTTCAAGAATTGAGTTTATTGGAGGGATTTTCAAACTTTGGGGAACCTAGCAAATATAGAACCCCAGGCTCTCCTCCCCAGTTGCCCAGGCTTTAGGTTCTGGTCTATAAGTTCAGGGTTCAGTACTCAGAGAAGTGGGGCTGGAGAAAGGCAAGAACTAAGACCCTTAATCCATTTGAGGGATGAGAAAGATTGAGCTGAATGAGGAGTCAGATAACTGGTTCTGTTGACAGAATTGGCTGGGTCACAGGGGAGTAGGTTGATGTCTTTGCCTCTGTCTTCTAATCTGCCCGTGATGACACTTGGGGGCCTTGTCCCAGCTCTGCTACCAGCTTCTGTACTCCTGGCATGCCTGCTTGGCCCCTTTCTCTCTCGTCCACAAAGCCTCTGGTTGTACCTCTGAAGTCCCAGGAAACCAGCATTCTTCTCATAGCAGGTCATGTGGCAACCCTCCTCAAATTTGCCATTTCATTTGATGCTGTCGTCTGCTCATTGTGTGTTTAGCTCTTGTCATTTCTACAACCCACGGGCCTCTGGAGGCCCAGACGGTTAATATGAGCTTAAGAAATTAAAACTAAGGATTAAGTTGTCTAAGCCAGCAAGATCTGGGACAGAAAAACATTCAAGATAAACTTTGTCTGAATGTTTTCTGCAACTTTGGAGGAGATGAGAATAATTTGGAGACTCATCTTTGTGACATGGCCTGAGTTCAAGTGCCACTATTTATTCTGCAGTCATTGTGCACCTTGTTAAATTTTGGTTTTAAAACTATTAGCAATTTCACTTCTCCCAACTATCCTTTTCTAACTTTACACAAGTTGTTGATTGACATGTGAATATGGAAAAAAACATATCTGGAGATGAAACAACTCTAGCAGAACACCTCTGACAGAAGAAACGTTGCTTTTAGTGAGACAGCAGTTGCAGAACAGTGACAGAGAAGGGGAAAGCAGGAAGCTAAACAGTGCTTACGCCTGCATGATGACTAGAAAAGGCATCAAACTTTGCATGAACTGTGAAACTCTGAGATTGAGCAGAGCCTCAGTGTTCAATAATATCATGTCAAAGGAGATGCACCAAATGGTTGAGGAGAAATTAAAATATTTCCTCAAAATGGAGACAAGTGAAACTGAGTTTGGAGAACACTGATTGTGTGGGAGTTAATCTTGAGAGACAGTACTCCAGCGGAAAGTAACATATAAGTCAGATTTCAGGTACCTAGGAAGTTCCTTAGGCCAGAGTGTATGCATGTGTGTGTCTATGTATGTCCCTTTCAAGAGGCAAAGTTACTGAAAAGTATATACATTTAGTGAGGTCATCCAAAATAATTATCACTGTGTGTCTTAACTGTTTTGTTCCTTTCTTTCTCTCTGATTTATTCCATATTGTTTTGTTTGACATGAGTCATAGCAGAAAGCTGTGTGTTTGGTGTAGCCATCACCGCTTGGCTTTCTTACTACCAAATATTTGATCATTTCTGTTCCAAAATGAGTTGGGCAACATTAATTCACAGATGCTATTTGCAACAGATAATTAAATTGTAGCAGAGAGACAGAATGGCATTTCAAAACAATCACAATTATGCTGGAAAAGAAACCTTTTCCATTCTATAGCACAATAAAAAGTGATTTTGTGGAATATGAATTGATCAAGAGGCAAAATGAAAGATGTGTAACAAATTGAAGTAAAGGATCAACTTTATAGACTATACAGGCAATTGTCTTAAATTCTAGGACACAGTTGTTTACTCATAACCCTGTTATTCACTCACTGTCTCATCCAAATGTTCCTGGGACATCAGGTAGCTGTACTTGCCCTCAGGAAGCATGCATTCATCTAATAGCTATTGCATGTCTCCGAGTACATGGCATAGTAAAATAGGACCATTTTCATTAAAGGAAGAAAAGAAAAATGTATTTAGAATAAATAAGAATATTAGCATATCAAAACAGTATTATTGTCTTTATTTAAAGCAAGGAAAAAAAAAACAAACGCCTGAAGTCACCTGCCTGCAAGTGACTTTCTAAAGTTTTTCCTTTCTGTTTAACAGGAAGTCAGACAATCTAAACACAAGCCAACAAAAATCTCTGGACAGGAAACCTTCAAGGGCTCTGATTCAGCATTAATTGATTCTAGTAGTTGGTCCATGGTTCTTACTGAGGTGCTTAGCTGCTCCCAGAACAGAGCTATACACAGGGAAATGTAATAAATAGGAAACCAGAAAAAATAGGAAATAAATAAGACAAACAATACTGGCTTCTTTGATTTGCAGACGTAACTGGATGTGATCAGAGCCCTGCCATTTGTGGATCTACAGTGGCTTCCCCAGGTCCTTCTAGGTGGCTGCCCCTACCTAATGCACACTTTGTCCCCAACAGAACCCATCTCCCTTCCTCCCTCCCTCCCCCCTCCCTCCCTCCGTTCCTTCCCTCCTTCCCTCCTTCCCTCCATGCATCCACCAATGTGTATTGAGCCTGTGTTAAGTAGCAGGCCATGTTCTAAGCACTTGGGCCTCATCAGTGCAAAACAAAGCATCTATTTTTTGTGAACACTGTGCTGTAATTTGCAGGAACAGTATATTCTTTATATTGGATATAGAACACGTATCTGCTAGAGCTCAAGGGGGGTGGGATAAAAGAAAGATAAGATTTTATACAGGGTAGTAGGGTAGGTCTCATGCATTTGTAAGGTATTTGAGTTTCTGGCTTATACTTTGTGAATATTGTTATTTGTTCAATATGTATTAGACTAGATATGTTTTGACCCCCACAAACACCTTTGTAAATGTACTGGCCCAGTCACAGCTCTAGAAGCTGACTCTTCTACTCCTCTTCCTCTCTTGGGCAGTGTGATCCCAGAGTGCATCACCTCCTGATGAAAGCTGGAAGGCAGAGGAACTAACTTCCTCCAACATGCTTCACAAGACAACCAAGTGTTTGCCTGTTCTGAGTTGGTGCCAAGTTGAGGGGGTCATGGATATGTCAATCTGAGTCACTTGCCCTCCTTCCACTGATGCTAGCCCAGTTGTCCTTGTCTCTCACCTTCATGCACTCTTTCTCATAAAATGTCATCATCAGACAACACAAAGCTTTTGTGACTTAGCAATGCCCTCCTGCCTCCTCACAAAGGTTCTAGGCCCTTCTCAGTCTTGCATGTGCCTCAGACAGGAAACCTGGCCCTCCCTCCTAATCCCACTATTCACCCACACTTTCCAGAAAACCTTCCCAGGGGCCACTTAGCTGTGTGTCTTCAGAAGCATGTCCCTCCTAACTGCTGAGGCCACCAAATTTGACAGTAGTGCAGCCAATGAGGCTGGGTTTTGTCATTCAGTTCCCCAGCTGGGCTGACATCCACTGTCTTATTGGAAAATTGTCAGCTCTGTGGGTCATGTGTCTTCCCATCCCCCACATATACATTTGCCTAGGGTGGGCAGAGATGTCATCTAACCCAACAGGTGGTGTTTCTCTGTTCATTGACTGTTGTTCCCTGCAAGTAGCCCCTGAAAGAAATACCATGTTGGAGACCCTGGGATGCCCCATCACATAGGACATACGTTCTCCAGAGAGCAGATGCTCAGCAAACATGCAGTAATAAAAGACTTAGCATGACAAAATGGTACATGCACAGGGCATGGGACACATACAGAAAGCATTTTCAGGAACTAGAGGATAATTATTTGTTAGCTATAATACTGATCCAGCCCTTTGGTTCTTAAACATGGCCCCTGGTGGTTCTTGGGTTCCTCTTATGTAACCTTCCTGGATCTATAACAGTAGATAACCTATTATACACACAGCTCTTTATTATTTCTGCCAAGGGGAAGAATACATTAAGTTGCCTTTGAAATCTTTATCCTGCCGCTATCTGCATGTATTAGCATATTTTATGATTTAAATCTAATTACCAGGGTTTTCTAAGTGATGAAACTAAAAGTGATCGTAGCTGAGTACTTTAACATAGCCAGAATAAAAGGCAGAGAAATAGCCAAATTTGATGAAAAGCTTTCACACAGGACACATATGAACTGATGAAAGGTCAAGAATTTAAAGAAGGGCAACCAATTCAGTTATTTACAGGAACATTTCTGTATCTGCCTTGTGCTTTCATTGACAATGATAGCCTTGGATTTTCTCACACAATTCCAATTACTCTGTCCCATGCACTAAACTCTCATTGGGCCATGAAGGCATCACAATTAATTAAGGCCATTTCTCCAAGAGACTGCAACAATACATTCTAAACATAATGTATTTCTTTCCATCAGAGATCTTCTAAAAGTAGACATTCGTGAGCCATACTTGTGAAGCATCTGTGAAATGTTCTTCTATGTAACCCAGAAGATAATATGCTCAGTGACAAACTGGTTTGTACCATTGAATTTAATGATCAGTATATATTAGTTTTCTGGGGCTTCCCTACAAAAGTCCCACAGACTGGGTGGCTTTAAACAATAGAATTGATAATCTCATGGTCAGGAGGCCAGAAGTCTAAGACTGAGGTATCGGTAGGGCTGGGTCCTTCTGTGGCTCTGAGGGAAAATCTATTCCAGAGGACTCTCATTAAGCTTTTGGTGGCCTCAGGTGTTCCTTGCCTTGTATATGATAATCTTATATCTCTTTCTTTACATCTTCTTCCTCCTATGTGTCTGTCTTCTGTGTTCAGGTTTCCCCTTTATACTAGAACACCAGTCACATTGGATTATGACCCACCACAATGCCCTCATCTTTGCTTGATCATCCCCAAAGACCCTATTTCCAGATAAGCTCACATTCATAAGCACTGAGAGTTAAGACTTCAGCTCATTTTGGGGGGAAACACAATTCAACCATTAATAGTCAATTAGCTTTATGTAGTTGGCTTCACTGATCAAGTTTCAACTTAGAAGTCTATTCAGATGGTTGTTATAACCAAATTTGACAAAAATGCCCTTCTTAGGGCATTTTAATGAACATGTATGATTTTTCATATGTCCCTAACCTGATATTACCTGATGGGGAGGAAGAGCAATTGACTTCCAGGTGATAGCTTTTAGGGACAACAGGAAGGGCCCTGACCCCACTCCCTGAAATTTAGAGGGAATATGACTTACAGACATTGGGTTCTTTTAGTTGATATATTTTCCTATTTTAAATTGTAAAAGTATAAATTATAAATATTCTTACAGCATTTGGTGAACCCATCCATCATACTTCCCTCTAAAAGCTAGTAAATACTTTGACTAAATTCCTCTCAGGGACTGTGGAAGATATAGATGGAGAGGTGAGGACAGCTACAGAGTCCAAGATGGTCTGACCAAGAAGGTGTAACCCCAGAGGAGAACACTGGAGTGTAGGGTAGGGGCCCGCTTGGGACCCCAGGAAGTTTTGCCTTGACCCTCCTTGGCTTATTCAGCTCCAAAACAAGGTTACATTCCTTCACTAGCTCTAGGCTCACCCCGGGGAAGCCTCAGTTGCTGATCTGTGGTCCCTCTCAAGTCACACAACTCAAGGAAGAGGAACACAGATAATTAATCCATCAGTGAGCAGCTTAAGATACCCACCCTCCCAGTCACATGCTGAGTAGTCAACTAAAACTGTGTTACCCAAAAGAGCTTTAGCCTTGGCCAGTGTGGCTCAATTGGTTGGAGCACCATCCCATAACTTAAGAGTTGCAGGTTCAATTATTAGTCAGAGCACATAACTGGGTTGTGGGTCTGACATATAATACCCAGTCTGGGCCACAGTCCAGAAGTGTAAATGAGGCAAGCAATTGATGTTTCTCTCTCACATTAATGATTCTTTCTCTCTCTCCTTTCCCCTCTCTCTAAAAGCAGTGAAAAAAAAGTGTCCTTGGGTGAGGATTAAAAAATTGCTTTATAAATGAGAAAAAGCTCCAAAATACAATTTTGCCCATGGATCTTCTCACTTCAGAGAACTAAACTATGAATTTAAATGAGTATATACATTGTGGACAAAAGGCATTTCTGTTTGTAATGCTAAGTGCTGACCTATTGCCAAAAATATCTTCACTATAGAAAATTCTTTTTGACACTGACTTTTCAGAATAAAATCTTCCTTGGCTCTATATTTTTTTTTTGGATCAAATCCATACTCCTTCCTGGTCATGGTAGATGCCTCCAAAATCCAGCCCCACCTTAATTTGCATCTCAAGTGCTTAGAAAGGTAACTGTTTGGGCATGTGGCATGTGCTGTTTAAGTGTCTGCTGAATGGAACAGCACTGACTGAGCATTGAGGCCAGACCACACCCACATTCTCCATTCCCATAAAGGTGCAAGCGCTTATACCATGTCACCTTCTATTGCCTGCCTTGTATTCATTCTCCCTAAGACCATCCTATCTACTTCTACTGGTCAAAGTCCCAACCCAACTCATGTCACTCTCTCCATACAGCCTTCTGGGATCCTCCCAGATGCCTCATAACATTTTTTTGGTGGCTCCACCAATGTACTAGTCATAGCACTAGTCTCACATGACTCTACATTCAGTGCACACTTGCTTTTCTTTGAGTACAGGGTCATGCATTATTCCCTGTGTACCCCACCACCCTGGCATGGCACAGCCTCTGGCCTCTTAGTCAACTCCAAATACATGTGGATAAGCAAGACACTCAGGCACCCAAGTTCCATGAAGGCTCTGAATAGTATGTAGGCTGTGGCTACAATAGCCTGGAGTTGACTCCCAATTTGGAGGCTAAGACAAAGGGTACCTACATGCAGAGGTAAATGTTGGTGCCTTCTTGTGGTGCCCAGGGGAAGCAGAGAGTCAATATTCAGCTCTTAGATTGTTCCCTGAAGAGCAGAACTCTAAATGATCCAAAGTCAGGAAGGGCACACTCCCCCCACCCCCGGGTTCTGTTTTTAGCCTTGTGCCTGCCAGGATCTGAGATACCATGGTGATAGGAGTCATAGAAATAGAGAGAGACAGATCAATTGCCGAAAAGGCCTGTGCGTTCTGTGCTCTCTTTGCAAAGAAATAATGCCTCAAGCAGCTGGCTTCAAAGTATTTTCCCACTTACTTACCTATTGCTCTCTCAGATGATTCTGAAAACAGAAAAGAACAAGGTGCGACCACAGCCTTTTAAACCAACCCAAACATTAGGTGGATGTCACTGTGGCTGTCAGGCCACCCAAGAGGACAGAGTGAAGGTTCAGCTGATAATTACTGCCAATGAATGTATTCCCTTGACCTGCTGAAAAGCTTCATGGAATCCTGCAGAAGCCTGCATCCTTTGCAGGGCAGCCAGGAGCCTCTGAGCAGAGAGGCCAACAGGCTCCCAGGAGATAGGTGTTTTATTTAAAAGAAGGAATCCTGTCTGTTGTATTGAAGATGTTGCTGAACTACAGATGGCATCTCCAAACCTGGCTTGTATTTCGTGACAAAGATCCTGAATAATCATCATCTTATGACAAGTACTCTCAACAAGTAAACTGTTCCTATTTGGGGCTGCCTCCCTGATGCTCAAGGCTGGTCTTTGGCAGGTAGTAACACCTATACATATGAGAAGTCACCTTACCACCCCATGAGATCAATGGCAAAGACATGACCCCCAACTGTTTCCACATAACCAACTTTAATTGCATGCTTTTGCTGCATTATATTTTGAAAAATTGGAATTTCAAGATTCAAAACCTAAGGAATAAAGTTGCAGTAAACATTACAAATGTGAATGGTATTGATATAATTGTTTTGAGAGATGATTGTTTTCTAGGAGCTGTCTCAAGCCCTCATAAGAAAACCATACCATAGGTTATAGTAGCTTCTTTCGATAAAGAGATACAAGGAGGAAAGACTGCAGGACTTAGCCCAGAGCTAACTTTTAGAGGTGGCAGAAATAGATCTAAAGCAGTGTCTGGGTACTTCTTTCCTGTTAAGGCAAATCCCAAGTCCTGGGCCCACTGTTCAGGTGAGAAGTTTGTTTGAGCTCCACGTACAGAGGTTAAAGTGCCAGAAGCTGAGCAGATGTCCCCAAAGCTGGTTAGGAACAGGACAGCCAGACCTCACTGGGACTGGGTCTTCCCATTGGGATGGGTCCAGTGGCACAGCTAACTCTGGTAGTCCTTCAGAGCCCAGCCTACAGAGGATGTATGGATTTGAGGAAGTCCCTGCCCCACTATGCCAAATTCCAAGACTGACTCTAGAGGGGAAGGAATGGGTAAAGGAAACAAATATTTTTTTTATTTCTCTTATACGACTCTTCATTTAAAAGTTTCTTTTAGAACAAGTAACTCCAGTGGGCACAGTCAAAACAATCCAGTACAACAAACAGCAATTTAGGGATAATAGCCTCTGGTTTTCTGCGGTTCCAGGCCCCCAGCAGGTTGGGCTGCCCTGCTACTTGTGGGAGGCACTTTGTTGTACATCCAAACCTGATTATCACATTTATTAACACAAGCAAATGCTGTACTTGGACACAAACCACTTTTACCTTCTTTTTAAAAACCCATGAATAGAAATACCAATCTGGTCAATTATTACCCGCAGAGCAACACTAGCTTTATAGATTGGTAATGCAATTGCTTTCAATCACTGAGCAACATGACAGATAACAATGATAGATTAAACAGTTCAACTATAGGCTGCATATTATAATGGCATTTTACTTACTCTTTGCATCAATACCTACTCCTCTGGATTTCCTTCTGATGGTCCAAACCATCAGATTAGCCAGAGCAAGTAATGGAGAAACAGAAGTACTACATTTAGAAGTTCCAGGAATGGAACACTGGGTTTTTCTTCTCCTGTTGGCCCAGGCCTTATTTCACCCTATAAGATGCCAGACTGTATCTTTGACCATAGTTTAGTCTTGGAGTTCTTGATCATATTGGGTCTATAATAATGTGATACATCTGGTGTCCAAAGACATGGTTTTAAGTTTGCCTCATTTTGGAAAATAACCTTCTAAACCCGTTCCTTCATCTATAGGTTAGAATGTCTCTATCTGCCTCAAAGATGTATATATGTAAGATTCCTTTGAGTAAATTAATAAATGGAATGGAGAGATTAGTTATCAATGTAGCGAGGAAGCAAGTGACGAACTGAGCTGATAAACTCTTGTATTCCCAAAGGAATCAATTCTTGTTCCAGTTAAACATTTTTTTGGATCAGTGATTAGATAATAAAATAATGTAGACAGATTTTAACCCTAAAAATGGCATATTACAAGTTGCCTACCACTTGAGTTTCCCTGAGGTCTGTAAGATAGAAGTCTACTTGCTAAACTTCACGGCAGAATATGTTTCTCTACTAAAAACCATTCATGGCAGAATATTGACATCTAATTTCCCTTTCAGAATGGGGGACTTCTGAAAGAAAAGATTAAATTAGTCAATTTGGTAGATTTTAGCAGTGTTCTGGGGCAGTGGAAACAAAACCGTGTACCCCTAGTTCATAAGGTCAGAGGAAGGACCTGGAAGCAAAATGTGCAGGCGCCAGCCTCTCCCCCGACTGTGAGTCATGAAGAAACTTACATGGTTTTACTCACTATTCCCTCTGGGCTCCATTGTGCCAAGACAGGCATTGTCGTGGCAGACACTCTGTAAATATTCTTTTGAAGAGAGTGACAGTTTGAGGTTATTTATAAAGAATATTCTCATGTCAGTGAAATGCTTAAAATTGAAATGGGATATGAAGATATCTTTTCATAAGAGGAACAGATTCTCATCCACCTGGGGTAATTTAAGTGATACAGTATCTGCAGACAGGGGGAAGGATGGTGACCCCCCAGGTCCCTTCCAAGCTAAGATTCTATCATAGCTTTATATATTTTCCATACCGAAAGCAATAATCTATGTCTGAGGCAACTCTTAGAATATCTTAGAACAAAATCTGAGCAGAATAGCCTGAGAATCTTCTTTATCCTGTGATCCTGTGTTTTCCTTTTTTTTTTTTTTAACAAGAGATGAATTACAATCTCCCAAGAGAAAGCCCTGTGTTGGCAAGATATGAACATTTCAGCTCCAGAGAGTGCTCCCAGTGGTCGGCATCAGCTCTCCTGATACAGTATTTTTTTCTAGTAAAATATACAAAACACGCAATATTATATATATTTTATAAACCATTTCTAAATGCGCAGTTATGCTGCACAACAACCACCACCATCCATCTTCAGCACTTATTCATCTTCCAAACTGATATTCTGTACCCATTAAACAACTAGTCCCCTCTCCCTTCTCCCATGCTCCTGGTAAGCACCATTCTACTTTCTCTCTCTGTGAATTTGACTATTCTAGAGATTTCATATAAGTGGAGTCTTTTTGTGTTTGGCTTATTTTACTCAGCACATTGTCTTCAAGGTTCATGCATGTTGTAGTATATTTCAGAATTTCATTCCTTTTTAAGGCTGAATAATATTCCATTGTGTGTACACACATACCACTTTTTAGTTTATTCATCTGTTGATGGCTATTTGAGTTTTTTCTAGCTTTTGGCCATTTTGAATAATGGTCCTAGGAACACTGCTGTACCAATATTTGTTTGAGTCCCTGCTTTCAGTCCTTTGGGTATATACCCAGTAGAGGCACTGCTGGATCATCTGGTAATTCTATGCTTAATTTTCTGAAGAACAGTCATGCTGTTTTCCACAGCAACTACACCATCGTTAACACCCACCAGCAATGCACAAAGTTCCCAACTTCTCCACATCCTTGCCAATAACCTGTTATTTTCTGTGAGTGTGAAGTGGTATCTCATTGTGGTTTTGATTTGCATTCCCCTAATTATTAGTGCTACGGAGCATTTTTTCTTTTTCTTCCTGGAAATTTGTGTATCTTATTTGGAGAGATGTCAGTTCAAGTTCTTAGTCCATTTTTAATTGAATTGTTTGTTTTTTGTTGTTGAGTTACAGGAATTCATCGCATATTCAGAATAGTAATTCCTCATCATGTATGTAATTTGAAGATATTTTCTCCCATTCTCTAGGTTGCATTTTCATGCTGTAAAAGTGAGTCCTTTGATGCACAAAAGTTTTTATTATTTATGAAGGTAAATGTATTTGTTTTTCTTTTGTTAGCTATGAATAATATTTTAAAAGCAGGATGTGGTTCAGTCTCTCCTACAAGGTGCCCTAAGTGGTCCTAAAGATAGTTAAGGATCATGAGATACACAGGAGAGTATGTTATAAATCATTTATTGAATATGTACACACATATGATGAATGCTTTGTGAACCAGAAGCGAGATCCCACTTCCTTTTGGACCCAGCAGAGCCCCTGAGTCATCTATCCACAGGAGTAGGCAAAGAAGATGGGGCATGGGGACAAAAAGCAATGCTGGGCACATAGCAGCCACTTCCCAGCTGTTCCTGAGTATCTCTGCTCAGCCAGTTATGACCTCTGCAACAGCAGGCACTCCATGGGTGCTCCATAAATGTGGTTTCACTGAACCATTTTATCCCTCCTAACCAATTCCCACCCTGCGCAATGAAGGGATTGCATTAACTGCCTAGCTCACAAGTTTGTAGGCCAAGGAAATCATTTCTGCAAGTGCACTTGGCAAACTAAACTGTATGGCACTGTTTTAAGTAAGGTTTTGAATAATGTGACCAGAGGAAGAGCCAGCCCAGGGCAGCACTCCTAGACAACTTTCACCTCCAGGGATCTTGTCCTGTGTCTCTAATAGTGAGGATTTCTGAACTGACACAGGAAAAGGTCTTGGGGGACTAATTACAGAAAGTATAGTCTATCTGCTTTGTCATTATCAGACTCATTTGCAGGGAAATGCCATATTATTTAAAGCAGTGCATGCTTAGTACCTGGCCCATGTGCTGTAAAAAGTAACTCTAATAATGGTAATAATAAAATAATAACAAAAATAGTACCAGAATTCCTATCCCCTGGGATCATTCTATCCAAGCCAAATAAGCCCACCACACATGTCCACAGGGGATGCAGATGCAACAAATAAATGCATAAATGCCAGAAAATAAATAATGTCAGTACTGGTGCACACTAAGGCAAAAGGGTCTGTGCATTGTGTGGGAAAGAGAGATAGGAACTTTCTAGATCCCACATACGTAGATGAAAAGCTGACCAATTACACCACTAATTAACTAGTCTTTATCAAAATCTAATGAAAATATAATAACAAAAGAACACTACAGGCCAATTGTACTATGGACATAGGACACTCATAAATAAAATGCCACTGGATGGAATTAAAGTGTGGTGAGGGCAGAATATGCCATGGGCACATGAGGTTAGTCCTAGTGTACAAACAAGTCAACATAAAGATGCTTACCAGTGCCACACAACACAAATAGATGAGAAGAGCTGGACTTTAATCATCATAAGATGTGATATTGTTTGCTCTTGCCCAAATTATTAAAATGCAATGCTCTTTCCTAATAAACACAGCTTTCTCATAAAAAGGATGTGATGCCTGAACTGCCATGGCCTTGTTGGAAACTTCCAAATTTCCCTGGCCCATTTGCTCACTCCCTCTTCTGAGTTCCAAACCACATCATTTGTCACAGCTCTTTGGGCATGTATGACTAGTGTTTACTATTAGATCACAAGTTCTATGAAAATGGATCATGTTGGAATTTTCCATGAACATCCCCCTCCTAGCATTGCTCCTCACCATTTATTTGTGTACAGTGGATGTTGGTTAAATGAACATGTGAATAGTTGGAATGGGTTGATGCACTAGTGCTCCTTTCAGAATGTTGCCTTAGAAGATTGACATATTTTGAGATGGTGACTTTATGCTCACAGTTATAAAACTAAGACAATGTTAAATTGCTTTGAAAAAATTTAAAGAAAATAATTCTGGTCAGTGAATGGAAGTAAGATTTCTCTAGATTAACTTATCAAATAGGAGATGAGAATAATGTAATATTTATTTTTCTCATTTTAGTAAATACTTAGAAACCACACAAATATGATTTTCTCAGTGGTAAGGATCATAAAGACAGCCACAGGAGAAACAGAACACGAGGTCCTATGGGGCATCACTGCTAGGGTGTGAAGAGTCATTAAACATGATGTAAGATCTGGGGAGTGCTGCCTGGTCCTCTTGAAGATAGGCACCAAGATAATCCTTAACACTGAGCCCAGAAATGAGAGTCTGAGCCAAAAACTTACAAGGATGATTGCCTCACATTGCCAGGGGTACACAGATCCTGTGAAGGATCTTCAGGCAGTACATGGCCTCTGAAAAATGGCAGGGCATTCTAGCAAGGTCTTAGATATTGTCCTGGCTCCTGTGGGTGAATCTGAACTTTGTGGTTTGTGCAGATGAGGTGGGGACTGGGTCAGGAGCAAAATGAAAGAAAGGAGGAAAGAGGGGGAAATGCCAGCTGTCTTCTTGTATTCCACCTAACACTGTGGCCTCACTGGGAATGATGCAGTTAGCTATGTAGAGAGCATCAACCCATAGTGATGGTTTTCTGCTACAAAAGAAGCTAAAAAAAGGGTGGAGGGTTATTTCTGAGGGTTGACATCCTTTCTACCTCCTCAACTCATCTTACTCTTTTTCTATCCCAGTAGTTCATTGATTCAGTTGACAAGCACTCAGTGTCTACTTGAGGCCTATCTAGGTCTGGTGGGCTGAGCCCCTGCCCTCAAACCACTGCAGAAAAATCTCTAAGATAAGGTCAGGGAAATAAATTACACAATATAATATGGACCTTATAACCTGGACTGGGATTTTGGACAATTAAGAGGATAAAAAGTTCTAGAAATTGGTAGAATATGGTTTTACACATTTTATTTAGCTCCTCCAGCACCTTGATGTTCAAAGTATGGTCCAGGGGCCAGTAGCACAAGCACCACCTGGGAGCTGGTGAGAAATGCAGGGCCCCGGGGTCACACCTGACCTCCTCCTGATCCCTATGCAATCTACACAATCCTCAGGGGAATCAGATACACACACACACACATTTGAGAAGACTGTTCTAGAAAATACGTGAGGTTTCATATATTCCATCAGAGTATGCAAGACCATAAAGATAGTCTGGAGGAAGCATGACCTGGTTTTGTTCCTTATCAGATATACACAGAGCAGCAAAACAAGAAAAGCCAGAAAATAGCTAATTGGCTTTGGAATGTCCAAACACTAACAGAGTGTGGGCTGGAGCAGAAAAAGAGAGTAAATATTGAAGTGGCATTATTTGAAACATGAATACATTTAATGAAATACATTTCTTTCAGAGACAAGAGAGAGTTCAAGCCATTTCAATGAACCTAACTATGTCTGGGAGCAATAATGAAATTAAAGCCATTGGCTCTTAAGAAAGGAATGAGGGAACCAAATGCCAAAACTCAATCCTTTTTTATACTGACAGAGTTAAATGCCAAATAGCAACCACACAGAAAGAAGAAATATTCTAATGGGAAATTGGATTGGGAAATTGGAAAATGAAGATTATATATATATATATATATATATATATATATATATATATATATATATTCATTCCACCAAATTTAAAAGAGTATGTGAGATTGATTTTATTTCTGTTTCTTGAAAACACAGTAATATCAGGTACCAATTAAGCAGTCCCTTTGGATAGCTTAAATAAGTGCACCAGCCAAACAGTGAAATCAAAACTATCTTGTTGGAATCATTTCTGAGGCACATTATTGGGAAAAGTGACAAGGAGGCTGTTGGTGTTTCCATTTTTATGGATGGATAAAAAAAATTGGTTCAAATGAGGCTCTCTTACAAAGGAAGGCATGGATTTCAGTTCAGAGGTAGGTGAGCTGAATAAATAAGCAGCAGATTCTCAAAGGATAAAATCGCTGGTTCCTAGCCTTGGCTGCACACTGGAACCACCTTTACAAACTTTACAAAAGGGGAGATTTTACAAAACCCTGAAGCCTGGGTCTCACTCACATACATTGTAATAGAATCAATCTGGGTCATTCCAACACTCAGACAAGGCCAAGAGCCACTGGAATGCAGACATCCCCAACTTTAGGGTATGTTGGCCCCACTTGGGGGCATTGTTAAAATGAGGATCCTGAAGACTTTGGCTTCTGCCTCAGGATGTGTGAAGTTGAAAGGAGTGTTGCTCCTATCCTTACAATGAAAAACAGTCAGCCTAACTTCATATTCACAACTTTGCTTGAACTTGTAAGAGAGCTGAGGTTGCAGAGCCAACTGGCCCAACATTTAAGGAGTCACAGTACTGGAAGGGGGAGGAAATGCAAACACATGGTCGCCTCACACAGACAATAAAACACAGCTGGTAAGAGGAGTTCAACTAGAATGGCTAAGGGGTTGGTGGAAATGCAATGTGGACTCCTGGGGCTGAAGAAATTCAGGAAGTCCTGTGATGTCACAGATTCTTTCCCTATCCTACCAAATGCTCATGAGAAACATTAGGAAGAGCTCAAGAAGTAGCCCTTGTGGTGAACATACAGTTGCAGCCACTGGGGAGCAAGGGCGGTAAACCCCACATAGGTCTTCCCCTCAGCCTCCATTATACAACATAATCATCGTCTGCTGGCCTTAGTGTGCTGGTAAACACTCATTGCAGCTAGAAGAAGGCGACTGTGGAGTGGTGATGGTAACAATTTAAAAACAAAAAGAAAACCCTGCTCTTGGGGAGGAGTAGCTTTAAGCTTTAGTCCAGTACTGCTACAGGGGAGTGGCAGTGGAACTGAGAAAGTCACACCCCCAAAACCCAGGAAAATGATGAATGCTAGGAATAAGCTTTAATCAGAAAAACAGAAATCCCACCTCCCACCCACCACCACTGCCAAGCTAAGAAGCTTCAGATAACAAATAACAGCAGAGTACTGAGAATCTTGCTGGCAAAGGGAAAGGAAAAGAGCAAGAGCATGCAAGACACCCTTTCTGAGGCACAGTGTCAAGAGAAGACCAAAAACGTAGAATCAAATTGACACTGGTTGGCTAGCCCTCCTCTCCTCAACCCTCCCCTCTGCCAAGTGATCTCTGCAGGATTTTGAAGCCTGTGGTGCACTGAGGGTAATGATAGCAATGACATACCACAAACACAACCAACTCCTTACTAAATTAATGCAAACCTGACACTGCAGGTCCAGTAAAAAGAAAGGCATGGTCATGTTTGGGCATGAAAACTACTTATCTCACTTCCTGCTCACCTACACACATGTGTAGTTTCCAAGAAAAAAAATGAAGATACAAAATAAATAAGGAAAACCACCACATTCCCAAGAGAGAACAATCATCAGACTCAGATTTAGATATAAAACAGTTGTTGGAACTGTCAGGGAATTTAAAATAACTATAATTAGTACGTTAAAGGATCCAACAGAAAAAGTAGGTCACATGCAAGATCAGATGAGAATTTCAGCAGAGAGATGGAAAGTATAAGGGAAAAAAAAATACATGGAAATGCTAGAAAAAAAACCCCATTATAATAGAAATGAAAAATATCTTCAAAATGCTCATCGGTAGATTCAACACAGACATAAGAGTCAGTAAACTTGGAAGTTAGGTCAATAGAAATTACCCAATTGAAATACAAAGACAAAAAGTACAGAGAAAAACATTGAACAAAATTTCAAAGAGCTGTGAGACCATATCAAACATTCAAAATATATACAATATCGAAGAAGAAAAAATATTTGAAGTAATATTGATCAGAAATTCTCAAAAAGTAATGACAGATCTTAAACCATAGATCCAATAAGCTCAGCTAATACCAAATAGGATAAACACAAATCAAGTCAAAACAAAAAATAAAAAAGCTGCTTAGGATATCATATTGAATTGCTAAAAAAAACAACAACAAAAATACAAAGAAAATCTTGAAGGCAGCCTGAGGAAGAAGACACTTTAGAAACCAGAAGGCAATGGAGTAACACTTCTAAATGGAAACAAAACAAAACAAAACAAAAAGCCCTGTATTGACCCTGAATTCTACACTGAAAATTTTCTTTTCAAGAATAAAGGCAAAATAAAGACTTTCTCAGGGGAAAAAAACAAAAAACAAAAACTGAGGGAATTCAAGGTCAGCAGATACATTCTAAAAAAAAAAAAAACAAAACGCTAAAAAAAGTTCTTCAGTCAGAAAGAAAATATTCGATTAAAATGTGGATTTTCACAGAGAAGTGAAAAAGCACCAGAAACAATAAGTAGACACGGTTACTAAGGCATTTCTTTCCTCCCTTCCTCCATGAATTTCCCACGGGAAGCAGGGTGACTGAGAGTCAAGTTCACTGTCCCCAGAGGTGGGAAGACTGAGCGAGAGGAAACCCTAAGCTCCAGTAGAGACTAGAGAAAGGGGAGTTGTGTGGCCACACAGCCGGAACACAATTTTCACTTTCATTTGAGAAGGGTGATTTTTTAAATAATCTACTTATTTACTTTTGTATTTTTACCATTATCCTGTACCATATCATCTCTATTCTCACTATTCTGCTGGGCAAACAGAGTATTTCAACCACCATCCACATGCAAATAACCGTCACCTCTTTGCAGATCACTATCTGAAGCTCAACCCCATTGTTCAGCACCACTCTCAATTTCCCACCTGTTTATTGGGTACAGATAAATAGACGATACCCAGTACCAAGTCACTCCATATTTACTTGAATGGCACCGTGATCATCCCAGCACTCAGGCTTGGACCTCATAGGCATCTTCAGTGCCTTCCCTTCTCAGGCACCACAGGGCAGCACAAGCTGCCTTTCCATCTTTCCTGTGTATTTCAAATCCCCCCCGCTTTCTTGGCCTCTCTCTAAAAATCACTACTGACCTAGTTTCCAGACTTCAACAAAGAACTTCTGACTGGTTTTCTTCTGACTAGAAAGGTCTCTCTTCTCCAATACATCTTTACTGTGCAACAAAACTTATTTTCCCACAAAATGAGAGTGCTTCTATGCACTGAAGGTGCAGTTATCCACCTGCCCAGATTATGTGAGGGATCTCAGCTACAGGAGTCCACAGCCCCTCCCCCTGTCCGATGGGACACTGACAGCATTTGTATTACCTGTTCAAAATGGTCTTTGCTCTTATGTGATAAACTCCCCAGGATCAGAGACAACACCTGCCTTTTTCACAGCTGAACCTCAAAGACCCCATCCAGGGCCTGGACCATGGTAAGCCAATCAGAGCAAGTTTAAATCAAGAGAGTCAAAAATTTGGTATTCCGTGTGGTTATGCAGGTGGCTCAATGCACAAAATGGCCTTGGGGATAGAGTGACTGAGGTCCAACCCAGGAGGGGAGGCCTAGGTCCAACCAATACAAAGGTATAGGTATGGGTTGTGGGGGGCGTGGTGCAGAAAATGCTAGCACATCATTTTGCGGCCTCCCAATCAGGAGACTTTTTTTTCTTAAAGATTTTATTTAATTTATTTTAATTTATTTTTCAGAGAGCAGGGAAGGAAAGAGAGGGAGAGAAACATTGACATGAAAAACACAGTCAGTTGCCTCTTGCATGCCCCCAGCTGGGGACCTGGCCTGCAACCCAAGCATGTGCCCCCAGCAGGAAATGAACCAGCTACGTTTTACTCCACCAGACATTGTTCAACCCGCTGAGCCACACCAGTCAGGGACCAACCAGGGAACCTTTTATATGATGGTTTGCCAGTTAGGTAGGAGACAGATGGGGCGTAGCCTGGGCTACCAAGGGAGGCCTCCCTGAGGTTCTGAAATTCAAATCATCTCCAGTGAGAGGGTCCAAGCTGGCAGCTGCAACCAGTCTGCTCAGCCTTCCCGCACATCCTCTAACTTACCCCACTGGTCAGCCCCTGGCCTCCGCATGGTGCAGACTACAGCTACACTCCTGCTCAAAGCCTTACAGAAGTTAACTTCTTATTAGTGATGCTGCAGTTTCCACCACCTGAAATACTTAAAACTGGAGCTGGCACTTGATAGGTGCTTAATAAATATTTATAAAATAAAAAATATTTAAGTGATAGGGGAATAAAAAGATTAATAGATGTGTAATTTTTTAAATAATGAATAAATATATGTACCTCTGTGAACACTCTCTGTCTTACATATTCAATTCTGTACTCTTCTCACATCTGGCCACCTATGTGATGTGCCCAGGTAAATCAAAGGGCTCACCAGCTGATTGTGGTATTGCCAGGCGGAAATGATCTACCTTAGGCCTCTATCCTAAGAAAATAAAGACTTTTTTAAAAAAGATTTTATTTATTTATTTTTAGAGAGAGGGGAAGGGAGGGAGAAAGAGAGGGAGAGAAACAATGATTGGTTGCCTTTTGCACGCCCCCAGCTGGGGACCTGGTCCCTTGACCCAGTAATGTTCCCTGCCTGGGAATCGAACCAGCAACCTTTTGGTTTGCAGGAATGGCACTCAATCTACTGAGCCACGCCAACCAGGGCAGAAATTAAGACTATTAAACAACAAAATCATTTTTATTAAACCATGAAGAACAATTGCTTAGGTGATAACAAATCATTAAAATTAATTTTTGCCCCCCATTCTCATATTTGGGCAAAAATTCTATACCTTTAGTTCCATGGAGATGTAGCTAAACTAAACCAGAAAATGTCAGATAGCTTCTCTCAACGTGCTTCTCAAATATTTTCCATGGCAGGGAGGTGAGTAATGCGTGGTGCCTCCTTGGGTCAGCCTGCAATCTTGCTTACCCAGAAAGCTCTGGGTAATGTGCTGTCTGCAAGGCATGCCAAAGCTAGCACCATGGCTTTCATTGCAGGATTATGAAATTATTCTTTCATATTCCAATCTGATTTTAATGCATACATATTTTGCAGACTCAACCAATAAACTAAACATTACATTTTGGGATTTCTTTCAAATGTGTTAAGTTGACAGTAATATTTTCCCAGAAATGTACCACAACTGTGCCTGCCTAGTCCCCAATAGCCCATTTCTATGCGCTTCATTCACTTGTAAACGTTTCAGCAGGAAACCATGACCACAGACAACAAGCAGCTGTAATAATGTGAATGAATAACATAGATGTTGGGTTATTGTTATCCTTGAGGAAATCTTATGTTACTCCATTCAAAAGGAAAAAAATACGTGAAAAGTATGAAAGTGATATTAAGCAGATGTTAGACTGGAGTTGTCAATCTTGTCTAAGCAGGTGCTAATGTGTTATAATTATCCCTTCTGGCAGTTGATGTTTAGGATTTTGGTTCCCACCTAGTCAATCACAGCTGTAATTGTTAAGCTACTTACATCGCTAATATGCTCAGTAATAACCAGATAGGATTTAATATTTGACATTTACCGTCAATTACCTTTTTTCTGACATGCATCTCCTCTACACCAATATCTGTAGATTGGGCTCTCTCGTGAGTTCTGAATAAAATAAATAGAACTGCATGGCAAAAGAGGAAATAAAAATAAAAAAACTGCTTTTTCCCTCTTGATTGTGCCACCCTGGGTGTCCTAACAAGGAACAATGCCATCACTTCACATTATTTAGATGCCAACTTTGAACATGCTAGAGAAAGAATTTTTTAAAAGAATTTTTAGAGAAAGAATTTTTAGAGAAAGGGGAAGGGAGGGAGAAAGAGAGGGAAAGAAATGTCAGTGTGAGAGAGAAACATCAATAAGTTGCTTCTTGCACACACAGCGACAGGGGACCAAACCTGCAATCCAGGCATGTGTCCTGACTGAGAATTGAACCGGTGACATTTCAATTTGCGAGACAATGTCCAACCAACTGAGCCATATGGTCAGGGCTAATGAAAAGCATTTTAAAAGATTTTGTTCTCATTCACCCTCACTGTAGAGGGAGAGATGATCTTGATTTCCCCCCACAAATGGAGAGGCCAGGGTGCAGAATGTTTAAAATGGCCACCCCAGGCAAAAGGGTCAGTTACAAATTACAAAGCTCACCTATCAGCTTTCTACCAAAGGGTCTTATTTTTCTTCATCTGCCTGAATTTTCAACCACAAAATAAATTGGAGAGGGAAATAGTAATGGGAAAGAGGCAGGGCTCCCATGTCATGGGCCTGGGTTTGCATCCATGCTCTGCCACTTTCTGGTAAATTCAGGAAATCATTTACACTGACTGAGCTTCAGTTTCTTTTTCCATGAAATAGGGCTTTTCTGGGATGAAGTGAGGCAACTTGCGCCAAGGCTTGCATGGTGACTGGCACAGAGGAAGAACATTATTGTTAGTTCTAATAACCAGTTGTGTGGCATTACAATGGTGTGCTGACCTGGTTGGAAGCTGCCTCTGAACTTGATGCCTCAAGAGCTCAGTGACAAATGATTTCATGAGAGTCAAGCTCTCCCACTAGCTGGGACAGCTCCAGGGGGGATCATCCCTCATGAACATATCCCAGTGGGCCAGGCAGATGAGGACCCTACAAAAGTGTTGGATGAGGACAGCAGATTTCAGAGTGTGGGCATCGCCCACAGCAGGTCTGTCACTAGGCTCCAGAAAATGTCCCAGATGCTGAGCTGCCCCAGGAGGTTGGGCTTGGTTCCAAATGTCACAAGTCCACCCAGAGTCAAATTCCTGGCCAACACCACTGAAAATACCACAAAGAAGCCCTCAGTAATGAGACAGCGAGTCCATTTTGCTTGACGTTATGACTATAGTGCCACCTCAAATAGCTTCAGGGAGTACCAGTCACATGGCAGACAGTGGAAGGCACTCAGAATGGTCCCAGTTATCATACATAGATAGAGAAGTTTTCCTTGGTGGGTGTTCTTATCGAGGGCCCAACTGAAGATCTCAGAAAGTTTCTCTAAAAGTTGTCACCCAGGAGATTGCTTACATTATTTTAATCCTGAAGATATACACACACAATCTTCCAGTGAAGATGGTGATGTAGACAGACATGGCTCTCCTCTTCACATAACCACATCAAAATTACAACTAAAATATAAAACAACCATCACTCAGGAATGTCAGAAATCAAGTTGAATGGAAATCTGACAACTACGAAATTAAAGAAACCATATCCATCCAGACTGGTAGTAGGGGTGTGTACACTGAATGGGCTGGTCCCACACCCATGTGGATAAAAATTCAGGAGGGAAATCTCAGAAGTAAGGGGTCCCAGCCCATACAGGTCCCTCCAGACCAGGATTCCAGTGCCAGGAAGGTAAGTCCCCACAACTTCTGGCTGCAAAA
Organism: Tonatia bakeri; assembly: GCA_004024845.1. Taxonomy (NCBI): domain Eukaryota; kingdom Metazoa; phylum Chordata; class Mammalia; order Chiroptera; family Phyllostomidae; genus Tonatia; species Tonatia bakeri. Next base: position 87,782 of record PVIA01001517.1, read on the forward strand.
ACCAGTGGGGATTGAGCCAGTGGAGGAGGCTGGTGAGCCCTAGCAGTTCCTCATAGGGAAAACACACATGGACTCACCTGCTCAGACTCACTCCCTCTGAGCTCCAGCACCTGGGTGGCAGCTTGAAGAGCACCAGTGGTATACAGGGAGAGACTGAAGTGTCTGGCATTGGGGCAAGCAGAGGCCATTGTCCCTTTGCTAAGCCCTCTCCCCACAAAGCTGGTAGGCTGGTGCCATATCTGAGACTCCATCAACCTGGTTAACACTGTGCAGCCCCCCTTGAAAATACACATAGGCTCTACTCCACCCAATTTATGGGCCAACCTAAGCTTCTTTTCTATAATAATGGTTGGTTTTGGCTCCTAAAGCCAATCAAACAAGCAACAGCTGGCTTCAGTGAGCCCTAGCAGCAGCCAGATTAGAGCCTCAGCTTGGCTTCACCTAGGAATCTCCAAGCCCAGCACAAATAAGAGCCATCTCAGATTGCTTTACAGCTCAGACAGGGTGCCCTGGGCAAAACACAGGTGAGGACTGCCCTTGGCCTACATCATTCAGGAAATCCCATGGCCAACGTACCCAGTGGACAGCTACACACCACATTAGAGCACCATCGCCCTGCCCCTACACAGTTGATCTTCCACAGAGTGTGGAGGTTGATGGTCAGTGGTCACAGCCAGTCCTTGCAGCTGACTGACCTGGATAAATCCCTCTCTTTGATCTGCCAACAGCAACCAAGGTTTAACTACAAGAGGAGGGTGTACTCAGCCCACACAAAGGGCACACCCTGAGTACCCAGCTTGGGTGAAAGAGGAGGCTGTACCACTGGACCCTATAGGACACCTACTACATTAGGCCATACTACCAAGACACAGAGTCAAAGCAGCACTACCTAATACATAGAAACAAACACAGGGAGACTGCCAAAACAAGGAGAAAAAGAAACATGGCCCAAATGAAAGAACAGATCAAAGCACCAGAAAAAGAGCTAAATGAAATGGAGATAAGTAATCTATCAGATACAGAGTTCAAAACACTTTGTAAGGATTCTCAAGGAATTTAGTGAGGACCTTAGCAGCATAAAAAGATCCAATCAGAAGTGAAGAATACACTAATTGCAATAAAGAAAAATTTACAGGGAAACAACAGTAGAATGGATGAAGCCAAGAATCAAGTCAGTGATTAGGAACATAAGGAAGCAAAAAACAATCATACAGAACAATAAGAAAAAGAATCCAAATCAATGAGGATAGTATAAACCATCTCTGGGGCAACTTTAAGAGGTCCAACATTTGCCTCATAGAAGTGCCAGAAGGAGAAGAAAGAACAAGAAACTGGGAATCTAACTGAAAAAATAGTGAAAGGAAACTTCTCTAATCTGGTGGAGGAAATAGACATGTAAGTCCAGGAAACACAGAGAGTCTCAATTATGATGGATATAAGGAGGCCCACTACAAAAAACATTATTATTAAAGGCCAAAGGTGGAAAGATAAAGAGAGACTCTCATAAGCAAGAGAAAAGAAGTTAGTTACTAGAAGGTCGTCAGATGGGAGGGGGAAGAGGGGAATGGGTGAAGAGGTAAGGGGATTAAGAAGTACCGATAAGTAGTTATAGAATAGCCATGGGAATGTAAAGTATAGTATAGGCAATGGAGTAGCCAAAGAACTTATACTCATGATCCATGGACATGAACAATAATGTGGGGATTGCCTGAGGGAATAGAGAGTGCTGGGTGGAGGGGGGCAATGGGTGAAAAATCAGGACAACTGTAATAGCATAATCAATAAAATATAATTTAAAAAATAGATACATACAAATGCACAAACATACATACACCAAACACATACATGCACGCACACCACACAATACACAAAAATACACATAAGATCCAGCCAATTAAATTTGTGGTTTCTAACCCAATGTGAAATAGCTCCCTTTCAGTTTTCTGCACCATTGCAGATCATTGTCACGTGCATTTTCTGTCCATAACCTCTCAGGATGGTTCAGCACCTTTGTGGAAGTCAGAAGAATCACTCAGTGTGGCCCAGCCCTGCTGACGTCAGACGATGATTTAGTCTTTGGTGTAATGGCATCCTCAGTAAGGTAGTAAAGTCAACAACACCTCTTGCCACCCCACTAGCCTCTTTTGATTGTGTTTTGTCTTGAGGGCTTACACATGCCGACATGTTGCAACTTTGCATCAATATTTTAACACACTTTTTATAAGAATGAATTTATCAGTTACTCCAAGGATTGTGCAACTCTCCAAAATTTTTACTAAATATACATCATATGGATATGTCAGAATGGGTGGGTGGATAATGAAGCTTTTCTTTCTTTTAAATAATTTAACAGAAAATAAATATCCATAACTATTCAATCGAGTACCCTCTCTTAATTAGAAAATAGTAACTTAAGTTGGATTCTGTTTTTTAGACACATTGGCAGCAAACCAACTAGTATTGCACCAGTGACAACTACAAAGCAATATTTTTACAAGGTATTAAAAGCCCCTTGTTCCCCACAGAAGAAAGGGGCTTGTTTCAAGGGGATCCTGCTCAAACTTTAAATTGGAAAGGATGTGTGTTGACCTGACAGCCAAGTAGCATTAAGACTTCAAAGTAAAGCAAATGAAGCTGGACCTAGTCATTTTGCAATAAAACATGAAGTCGTGTAATAGTGCCCTTTTAAGCCACTTGGGACTTTTAAGACTTCAAATAAAATGCTATTAGCACAGACAGATAAACAATCTAAGCTGCTATTTGCCTGGGGTGATACCCTTGTGATTTACAATGAGCAAAGAAAATATAGCAGCCTAGGTGTTTAGAAAGAATGACATGAACACCAGTAATCTCCTCTCCAGGGTAGCAGATCTCTGATTTTCATACCTGCTGAACATCTCATTCCTACATCAGTCAGTTCGTGAATGGCGGCTACCCCAAAACTAGCTCCTGATTTCAATTCAGTGGCATAAACAGATTTAAGGAGAAAGATGGAATGTGAGAGATTTACTAAATTTTTTAGTTGAGCAAGAAAAAAGTAATATCAAGGATGCTATTCCCTAATGCCATAATATTCTGCTCCCCCCCCCCAACTCGAGGATATTTTTATTGACTTGAGAGAGAAACCAATGTGAGAAACATCAATCAGTTGCCTCCTGAACATGCCCCAACCAGGGATCAAACCTGGAAACTTTTGGGGTACTGGATGACACCCCAACCAACTGAGCCACGTGGCCAGGGAAAATTCTGCTTTTTAAATATACTGTTCCACCTTGTAGAAATGAAGATGCTTGCTCCCAGGAAATTTCCTCTCAACTTAAGAGGTACCTGGCCCCATGTCACATTGCAATTCGCAGCAGAAAAATGTTCAGTTAAGAAAACAGGATTGGCCTCTGTGGGGCCAATCCATGGAAACTGCTGCCTCCATTTCTCTCCTCCCCTCCCCGCCCCGCACCATTCTCTCTGTCTTTGTATCCTCACCTGAGAACATTCCTTTTCATTGCTTTTAGAGAGAGCAGAATGGAAAGAGAGAAACATGTGAGAGAGAAGCATCAATTGGTTGCCTCCTGTACACACTGGGACTAGAGATCATAAGTGTCCAGACTGGAGACTAGAAATCCCACTTACCCAGACTGGACTGAACTGGATTTGAACCTATGACCCTTTGGTTACAGGACAATGCTCCAATCACTGAGCCACACTGGCCAGGGCAACTTCCATTTCTCTTTAGGGTACATCCGTTCCAGGAAATTCCAGTGTTAGAGACAGGGGTGGCAGCCAGGATCTCTATAACATCTGTGCCTTGGAACTCAGATTTTTAAACATTTCCCTGCTCCCCCGGGTCACATGGTCCCAAGGCCATTGCACAACGAGGCCCTGTAGAAAAAAAGCACCAATCCAAATTAGCCTCTGTGGCTGAGAGAGGCTAGGGTATGTGTCTTAACAAAAACCTGGATGGCAGCTTCCGTTTTAATAACAGCAGGGAATCTAGTAACTGATGAGTCTTTCCTTCTTCCAGCTGGCACAGACTCACAGGGCACACCGGCATATTTCTCCGAGCACAGTGTTCGTCTGTCTCCTGTTTCTGCCTGGGCCACCATTGTGCTATGGCAGCCAGAATAAAATATGCCAAATAATCCTGGCAGAGGTACGAGTAGCTGATGAATTTAACTTCCGTACACATAAGATAGGGTAAAGCAGTGAGGGCTACATGGAAGATTTTGTTTTTCTAGCCTGTGACTTTTGTCTTGCTTTCACCTGAGAGATAGGGGAGCATCTCACAGACAAACCAAGTCGCCAACATCAAAATGTTGGTGGGGTGGGGGCTGTTCTATTTCCAGATTTATTGTACACTTATCTCAAGTCTAAAAAGTAGAATCTGGGTTTACTGCTACCATCCAAATAATCAACGGTCAAGTGAAAAAATGCAATGACAGCCACTATTTAGGATTAAGCCAACAAGGCTATTGTCCCTTTAAATGGAAAAAAGAAAAGAAAAATATTCTATAAGTTCTATGGGAAAAAATGTCATATTTGTTCAGACCCCCAAATCCCCTCTGTTTAAACAGGGTGATTAATATCAGCTCCTGTAGGAAATTAAATTCGGGGAAGAACAGTAATATGCAGATATGCAGATTTCTGGGCAGAATGGCCATCTCTGGGAAGGGAGCTGGCTGATTAATCTGCGTCCTCAGAATACAAAATGAAACATTGGGCTCTCCTGGGCAAGCACAGAGAAATGACTTTTCCTTCCCACAGAACAGAGGAAAAAAGGACCTAACACAAACAAGAGAGGAGGGTCCTTGTGCCACGTGCAGTGTGTCTGTGAAGGGTGAGGCTCTGATATTTAAAGCACTGGGTCACGTTTGCAAAAGCTGACTGCTTCATTTCAGTCCTCTCAGCATGATTTGTAGAAAGTTCTTCCTCCCTCATTTCTGAAGACATGACTGAGCTGCCCGTCATCCCTGTTTATTAATGTTAATGCTCATCTTTAATCCCTCCTCCAAGGTTTATGTTAAAGGGTAGCTATCCCGTTCTTTCTGGTCAGCCCCAGCAGGAGCTCCAAGTACAAGTGCTGACAGTTCTTGGAGCTCACATGCAACTGACTAAACCTCCACACACTGGGCTTCTTCTTTAATTCCTGAAAGACTAGAGTAGACTTTTTTTTTAAGTAGAATGCCAGAAACTTAATTTGCAAATATAAATTACTTCCTTATAATCTAACTCTCATCATTTCCAAATGTCAATGTGGTCACCGCATCTGGTATGGAATAAGCACAAGATTTTTGATCATCGAATAATGATACTATTTATTTTTTTTGAAAAAAATATTTACAGCAAGATGCAAAATGTCATTTTCAGTGAGATTTTTTTGTCGTTACTAGAAACTCTAGCCTGTTATACTGAACCATTCAGGGTCTTTCCGATAATTGTATAGAAGTAGGCATTATGCTATATTATTAAAGCTGTAATTTCCTGCTGAATCTGTCTGGATGTTTCTTTTTATCACTTGGCAATTTCTATCTAGTTATAGCATAATTAAGTTTCCTGACCTTTGCTCACTCTCTTAACAGGACGCTCAGAAATATACTAGAATTGCAGATCTTAAGGCCGATGTCCTCTCTCCCCACACAGTAATGGAATAAAATTATTAATCCAGTAATTGTACAGAACATATTACTTTGCATTGAATGTTCCTGGTTCTCATTTTCTGTCAGTGACAATCAGCCCAAGGGTACAAATCATTTCTGCAGGAGCATGGCCCTTGAAGAAAGCCTCTCATTCGCTCTCCTGGAGCTACCTGTGCAGCTGTGATTATTCAGTGGCTAATACAGCACTAGGCTCAAGCCAACAACACAAAGTTAATAAAATGGACTAAGGAACAAGATATTTTTCTGCCTGCAGCTCATGTGCCAAATTAGAACCAGCCATGGGATAATAAACTATACATCCGAGTGTGGCTCTCTAAGTGGATTTAGAGGGCTGGCTGAGCGAGCCCCTGGGCACATTGTGAAGGCCAGAGGGCACACGCCTCATGGCTAGTTAGATGGCACCACTAGCTCTATACACAACTCCATTTACCAGAAATAAGGGGGCCGTTTTGGCTGTTATTGTGTGGGTCCCACGGGGAGGACTGCACCCAGACACAGCCATTCTCCAGCTCCACTGAAATGCCCCACAGGGAGCAGAACCCACATTCCAGATTCTCTCTCCCCCGGCCCCACTAGACATACTCCGCATCTTTAGAGAAAGATGTCATCGGAACAGAGCGTGAATCTGGAGGATCATTGGTCTGAGCCCTTGATCTGCTAGGGTGAGCTCACAGGAAGTCAGTGAAGCAGGAAGCCTGGCTGCTTTGCTTGTTTAATAAAAACCCGTGCCAGCCTGATCGCAGGAAGGATAAATGGCCAAACGCATTCTCCATCTCCATAAATATAGTGGAGATTCTATTCTGAAGCAGTAATAGTTTTCCAAGCAAAAGAGCAAAATGATCTTTGACCATCAATGTTTATGTATAAGATGTGTAGCTACATGATAAAAATTTAATATGCACACTCTGTGAGAACATGGCACGTATATTACAATCAATGTATATACATGTATGTATGATATTTATACCCTAAATGCACTTTGTTTCAAATGCCTTGACTTGTCCTTGGTCATTCCTGGGGTCCCAGCACTGCTCTTTTGGTCCCCCACGACAGTAAACTTCAGCGCCAGAGCAGAGTACTTACCTAAGCTTTTACAGAATGAACTAACAGTTTTGTAAAGTAAGCCTTATAACTTCCTTTCACATCTAGATAAAGGAACATGCACACTTTTCATTCTGCTGATAAATGCTAGTGATCATTTAATAAATGTGCTCTTTTAAAGTTCATTGGCCATAGGTCAGTTTATAACCATATTCTGAAGTGGTCGCTCCAATGTGTTGTGCATATGCTACAAAAATACCTCTGACTTATTTCCACTGACTCACCCACTGTGGAAGGGAAATCACAGAAATCTTTAAGGAGACTTCACAGAGCCATAGTTAGTAAGGTCAGTTTATCTATATGCGAAATGTATTATTGGTGTAAATCAATTGTTCTCAACTGGAGGCAATTTTGCCCCCATGGGGCATTTGGCAATGTCTGGAAACAATCTGGGTTGTCTCAGGGAAGGTGGGGGTGCTGTAGGCAGGCAGTAGAGGCCAACATCCTACAATGCACAGAACAGTCCCCACCCCCAACTAAGAATTATTTGTAGCAATGTCAATAGCATTGAGGTTGAGACTCAGGTTTAAATGGACAAATGTCTGCTGCCAAAAAAAAAAAAAAAAGTCCCAGCCTGAGAGCCTTGTAAACCATCAATCCTAGATATAGCTGAAGCATTAAACTCTATCCTCCCAATTTCCCAGTTTCTGAAATTTAAACACAAGAAAGGACAAAATGAGATATTTTCAACTCGATTTTTTTCATTCCTAGATGAAAGATAAGAAGTCAAAAGAGGTGAATGGGAAGTAAGGGGCTTCTTTTTCCTTTATGCTTGATTTTACTAGTGAAGTAAATAAGGTCAGAAAACAAATCATCCCTTCTGTAGATGCAAATTTAACTGTGGAATTTATAATTTATATTATCTGCCAAGCCACCTATATGGAGAGATGTTTAATTTGTATTGTATAAGTGGTGTGAAACACAGATATTTGAGTGACAGTGGAAGTCATTCATGTGTGTAAGAAGCTTAAAGGTTAGAAACTAGGATATTCAACATGTGAGTGTGCAGAAGGAAATTGGACCTCATTTTTTAAAACTTTTCTTACACGAAGCTATCAAAATTTTTTTTAGGTTTCAAATATGACAGCCTCTGTACCCAAAGAAATCCATTAGTAAAGGCAATTTAATAACAATTCAGAGACATCAGCTGTTCTGCTTCTTAATTCTTGAGAGCAAAGTAAATTGTGGCTCACTTTTGTTTCATTGTAGCCTGTAAATGCCTCCTGTGAAAAGTCACACTCGGGAACTATTTGGTTGATTTTAGCTGCTTTTATTTCAAAATTCAACAGGGAGTGAAACATACCCAGAACTCCCTTTTGCAGTCTCTGAATCAGCTTCTAATAAACATACATTTGGGAGAGAAGGCCTGATGGGAGGGCTCTCACTTAACTTCCTATTGTTTCATTGATAAAAATGATCTGGGGAGCAGAAGAATATATTAACCGTTTCCTTTGGTTTTCCAGTGAGAAGGCTGAAAGACATTTCTAAAATAGATCTATTTTCTTTTCATTCTACAGAATAATGCATGAATGATTATAACATATGCTCTATCTCCTGTTTTTTTCTCAACCAGTAGAAAAGTGCCTGACACTGTAATCACAACTTGTTGGGTTTTCAATCTGATGCTGTCCCATTTTATCATGGTAGTTAAACGTCCATTCTTGTTCAGTGTGATAAATGTTATGGCCATTTAACAGTAACGAAAAAGAGAGACATGTTAAACCAAATATTGCTTCAGATTGTGTCTTTTATTCTCCTTTATCATCATATCTTAATTTATAGTATAATCATCATTATCACAACTGTCAGCCTCATTTAACCTTCCCTGATCTCCCATGATTCTTTGCCGTCAGGTCTGATTGCCTAGCTTCTGCTGACTGGCTGATAATGGCTGACAGATTAGCCCTCCCCAAGAGGAAGACAATGATATATAGAACAGTGCGGCTTGCTCTATATATTAATGAGGAGCTGGCAAAGCTTTGATAAGGCTGCAGAATAATCCATCAGTGTGAGAAGGAGCTTGTAAAACTGGAGAAACATTTCATGGGAAAACACCTGGGAAGGATGTAATGACCCAGCAGCTAAATACCTGTCAGCTGTCTTCCCTCTGTTGTAATTAACATCAGATAGCGGGCGTATGGATAACCTAAGAAGTTTATCAACCCCCCAATCCAGTTGCACTCTCTCCATGTTGTGCCCACCGCTCTGTCTTTTACAACATATTTAGCAAGCCAGCAATTAATAGCTCATTTTCTTTGGCATTAGGAACTGTTTATCTTCTAAACTAGCTCTTATCAGGGGCTGTTACTATGAAAGGCAGGAGTCATTGGTGCTTTTTGTGTTCCAGTTGTTGCACTTACTCAGCAGAGGCTTGCTTCGCCATTAGATACAATGCTTCAGATGGCTACTTGAGTTTGAATGCACCGTTATTACAGGTATTATATGAAATTGCTTGTGTTATGTGAAGGGGATTATAGAGGTTCTGGATCAATAACTTCAGTGGATGTTGGGAGTGATTACAGTGCTCTGTCAATTTTCCCCATTTGGCTGTCAGTGTCGATTTACAACACACCACCTCTTTTATTCACATCAAATCACTCATTTCATTGGTAAATTCTATATATCTCAATTTACTTTAAGTAGCTGATTTGTGTAAAATAAAATGACTTCCTCTTCTGTGTGTGCAACAGACCTAATCCTATATAGTAATAAAAAGTGTAAACACAAGGAAACTCTTTGTCCTTTTTAAAGCATTGTGTGGAGTGCTGTGGCTGCCCGCTACATAAAATAACTATAATTGAAATATCTCCATCACCCAGGCTTTGTTTAGACCGCACCTAGCCTCTTCATCTTTATTTTTTTAATCATAGTGAGGAAACTCCAACCTACTCAATCTCTTCCAGTGTAAGTATATGGACACATAAAGCAGGTGTGCTTTCCTGTACCCACTCCTACCTACATTCTCACATTGGTAGGTGGGTTCGCATGTTGCTGTGCAGGTGCAGCCCCAGCCTTTCAAGCTCTAGGACCACAAATCCACTCTTAGGATATTTGCCTTAAACTGATTGGAAGGCTCATGCTCGAAGCAAGTTGTCTGAGCCTTCCTTTTTTTCTTTTACTTTATGTGTGTGCATGCATACGTGTGTGTGTGCACATGCACACGCATGGTGATTGATGGAATGTATTGTCAAAACTTAGGAGAAACAAGTCCAGAAGCACTCAGTGGTGGAAAAAGTCAAAGAGGCACAGGAAATGTTATAGGATCAAAGTCTAGAGTTTCTATACCAATAGCAATTCTCTAAAAGTATTCACAGCAGGTAAGATATTGGGCAAATTCAACCCTATCATTCCACACATCTCAGTGTGCCTGGGATAATGTTTCATTTGGGAATTTACTTTTGAACCTTAACTTGACACTCTCATCAATGTTTTCTAGTATTTCTGACCTAAAGGAGGCTCTTGGAAAACTGTGTACTTTTCTACAAATAAATAAAACTTCCATAAACAAAGTATTTACAAAATCATCAAAAGCAATCCCTACAAAAAGCTTTCCCCAACAATTGTCTATGGCTGAAACAGACAAATGAATAAACCACTAGATTCACCAACCTATTAATGCACACAATTTCTGATACTGAAGCCATTCAAATAATAGACTAGAGAGGAGGGAAAGGATGTGTTCATTGTCTGTCCTGGCATAAAATGTCCTTTGCATAAAAATATACAGATTAATCCTGCACATCTGCGGCTTTCACATTTGTTCATTCACTTCTGTATATCTTTGATATATTTTGCACTAGTTATAAAGCCAGGAGAAAATACAGGATTCTATTAAAAATATAATGAGTAAAAAAATCTCCATAAACTGTATCTATATTTTCTGAAAAGTCCCATTGTCACAGAGAGCTTAATATTATTTAATATGCAATAAAATCAAAGATCTTCAAAATCTACCATTTCTTTGTCCATTACAAATCATCACCTTTATGCAAGGTGCTGTTTCCACTGTTATACGCAACTCCATGATACAAGGGCAGGTTAGACAGATGGAGCAGAATGTTCTACCCAACATCAGAATTAGCATAGCAGGGAAATGAGAGTTGAAAAGGGGAAAAGGAGCAGGCTACAACTCCCGAAGGGACATGCTCACACTTCAGATTTATTCCCATACTCAGGGCACACATGTGGCCAACTTCCTTGTATTGCAAGATCTTGGGTCACTGTATTTCTGGGTCTCTCCTTAAGCACATACCATGGCACTAGCCAACCTGCTTGCCTACCAATCTCTTCATTAGTCACTTATGCTCGTACTGGACAGAAAAGAAACACCATCTCAATTTCATATGTAACAAAATACAAGTCTACATCACTTGCTTTGATGTGTCCATGGGGAAAGGTTAAGTTAAATTCCAACCTCTGTCCACTAAGATCAGAAATGGTTTTAATTCAAATGTGCATGGCAACTGGTATTGATGATTTGACTTAAATCTAAGGAAATATTTTGAATAGGGTGGTACACCACACACAGGGAATAAGGAACAGAGCTAGCGGGGAAAGGAGAACCACACGTACTTTAAAAAATAAACATTGCCCTCAAGAAGTTTATGGTCTGTTTGGAGAAAATAAGACATAAACTAATAGAAAATGAAATTTAAAGAATATAATATTTCTGCCATAGTAAAAATTATAGTTAAAAAATCTTAACTATTAAATTAGCTTTATAGTCAATAACTGTTAGGAATCAAGTAGAAAAAATCTCGATGTTAGCTGAAGTAACCAAGAATTACAGAGTGAGATTTTAATAGAACTTGGCATGCAAAGAAAACTACCACAGCCTTAGACATTCCTGAGCATACACAAATCCAAGCAACCACTCTTAAAGGAAAGTTGAATTTAATGGAAAATTATAGGATGAATCTGGCATTCAGGCTCATATATGACAAGCTACTGTTTGGAAAACTCTAGTTTCAAAGGAGCAATAATTCACTCTTAAATAGCAATTTATAAAAGATGGCAGCCTTTAATATATAAACCCCTAGGGTTATGTCTGACATTACACAGAGAACATACATATTGCATAACCATTTTCAAACAATAATAAAAAATTCAAATTAAGAATGTATATGCATCTGAAGCAGCTATCAAATTCGCTTAGAGAAACAATGCACTTTGACAAAACTACATAAAATACCAATTTACTCATAGTCAACCAAAATTTAATTACAGTCTTAAAAAGTCCAAAACAAAGGGGATATCCAGAAGGCTAGTGTCTAGTAAAACATCAGAGTGAAATGTGGAGAATGAGCCATGATCTCAAAGTTACACTTCACCTACTGATCCATCGTGAATACCTCACAGACACTGCGGCAGGGGGAATAAAGGAGCCATACAAGTATCACAACAAAATGAGTGACTGGGTGCAGGGTGGGAGAGGCATTTTAAGGGATTTTTCTATACTAACTGGTCAGAGATAACTGAAAGAGAAAAGGAATACATAATTAGCCTAATCTTCCTGGGTCAAAATAATATCCACTACATTATTATGAGTGGTGTGTTAATTAAGGAGTGAACTCCATTCCTCCTGCCTTTCCCTTCAGGATGCATTGAGGAGGCAGTATCTGAAAAGGGCAATCCCAAAAGATGTCCATGTGTTTGCTCATGAAACTCTTCTTAGCAACAGAAATTGGACCTAGCACAAAGTAGGCACTAAATAAGTATCTTTGGGAGGCATGAATGAATGAATGAATGATGTTCTCCAAAACATAAATGACAATGTCAATTGGTGGGGGTGAGGCTATATGAATCCCCAAATACTTATGTTTTTCCAAAAACAAAGCTAATCTCATGATTGTTAGTAAATTAGTTAATGGTATGTCTTTGTGCTCTGAATTCTCTTTAAGTAGGAATTTAATTTTGATTAATAAGTTTTTGTCCATTTGCCATATAATTTCCATTCAGGGAGAAATCACTGTGATTTAGATTGAAAATATGGCAGGACTATTGAAAATGATATTGGTGTACTTTATATACCATTGACTGTTTTTATAACTGGCCATTTGTACATCTTAATCCCTTCCCCCTTTTCCCCTATTTTCCCTCCCCCTCCCATCTGGCAATCATCAAAATTAAGTCAATAATATTGTAATAACTATATATAGTTAGTCATTAAGATGGGTATTAGACTTATTGGGGTGATCACTTCCTAAGTTACATAAATGTCTAATCACTGTGTTGTACACCTGAAACTAATATAATATTGTATGTCAACTGTAATTGAAAAATAAAACAATTGGTGCCATCTTGAATCTGGTGTTTTAGACAACTTTGAAAATCCTAGTAATGTCAGGGTAAGTTTCATAGAGAAGCCATATAGACTATGAGAATTACTGACCTGGAGCAGTGGCCCCCAGGGCACAGGCTTTGCAATTTCACTTACTTGTGAACTTTCTCTACACAGTTGTCAAAACTGAGAGGGCAGAAAGGCTCCTATTGCATTTGGGTGTGAGCTTATTCAGGTCCACACACCTGCTTTGATCTAGTATGAAGGCCATCACATGTAAATTCATCAGTATGCTGAAGGCAGAGGACAGGGAAAGAGGAAATCCCACTTGCCATCTTGATGTAAAATACCTCTACATATTGATATAAAATAACTAAAATCACTAAAAAAACAGTCAGTGAGTGGTTTGAAAAAGAATTTCTTCTTTTTTCCTTCCTCTTAATGCTGCTTCTTTTTTAATAAATATCCATTCTTATTCATTTAGTTTGACACACTCTTAAAAGTAAGTGGGTCGGTTTTAACTCTGCCTGCCAGGACATAACCCTTAGTAATAGGCAGGATGGAGGAATAAATAGTAATGGGAATTTGGGGATGATTCGCTTAATAGTTTAAATAAAAATAATTGAATACTTAGCCCACTGAAAGTAGTTTAGTCCCATGGGGCCTGCTGTGTTCAGCATTACTTAGCATGATGACGTGCAGGCCAGAATGGACCACTCCACCAAGAAGCATGTTATTTGGGGTCTGTTTAAGGCTGCTGTTTCTTATAGGGAGAATTCTTTTTCCTTGAGAGGAGAACACATTAATCAAAAAAGTGAGATGAACGTGAATGCTGGCAATAATAAACTACTCCTGAGAGTAAAAAAGCATTCTTAGTTGGAGAAAAAAGAAAAAAGCTGGGGTGGAGGGCATCTAGCTTGCAAGTAATCTAGGATTCTCTTTATAACTCCATATTCCAAGTTGCTTCTTCGTGCTCTGTAAAATATTTGACAACACAGAGTTCTCCATCTTCTTATTATCAGATGGATTAAGAGAATGGACATACTATTAGTGATTTTTGGCTCCAATTTTCTAAAACAAAAAAACCTTTCCAGTCTCTGAATGTAAATTTGCACTGTAGACCAATCCCACTGTGTTCTGAGACCCGGAACTGTTACATTCTCAAGCCCACTACCCTCTTGCTCATAAAAACTCACGCTTCTTGTGTTTGTGTACCCAGAAGGAACTTGGGGTGCTAGAGGTGCGAGGTCTTCCACACTGTGAGCACAGGCTCCATCTTTTGAGGAAGAAGGGGAGAGGGCAGTGTGCTTCAGTAATCTGACAGCAAATTCTAACGTGCAGAGGTAGCTTCCATGTAGCAGGAGTACTGCGTGCCATCTCCTTGATAAAAACGTACCCAGCTTGATAGACACGGCCCCACTCCCAGCCTGAGTCCTGCTCTTCTTGGGCCCAGAGGTTTCCTTCCAAAGGAGGTGTCTGCATACCTCCTCCCTTTTGTCTCAACCGGAGGGGTTTAATAGCTAAAGTAACTGAAAAGGACTAACAACAGCAAGGCTCCGGTTTCCAGAGTAACCGTAAAAACAGACCCCAGTCTCCATGGCAAAGAGAAAAGCTATTTGCTGCAGCCTTTTCAGACCTTGAGCAGACACTGACAGTTTTCCTATAATCACCCCCGATTATTTGTAGCAACTAACTATATTATAATGTTAACTATAGGAGGTCTTTGAAAATATGCAGGCTAGAAAAAAAAGGAATAAAAAATGTACTGGGTTTTCCTCTACTTTAGCTATGAATACATTACCACTTTAAAATTTATAAAATAGTCTGTTCTAGTAATTCAACCCAAAGGGGGTAATGTTCATCTTCCAGCTTGCTTTCTTTAATTCTCTTAAGATGTCTGCATCTATTTAGAAGTCTAAACAGTCTAAGTATCTTGACTGCATGCATTTCTATTGAAGAGCAAAGTGAGAAAGGATATGCAATATTTATATACTTTGTTTACTCTACTATAAATTGTTCATTATCCAATGCTTGATAGATGATGTCTCTTTCAGTGGTTTGCAAGATGTGCCCAAATTATGCTATACGTATGTTCATGTATATATGTGTGCCTGTTTGTGTGTGCATGCATGTCCTTATCAGTGAGGCTACAAGACCAGCAATTTCATTATCTAAACTGTCCCATTGCGCATCCTACACGTGGCTGTGGCTCATTCCAGCCTGGTTGAACTGCTTGGTTTGCCAATGCTTTGCTTCTTGTGCACAGAGGTGTAGCCTCTGCCTGTAGCAACCTGCCTGGTTGTCTGGCCTGCGTTTCTTTACTGTTCTTCATTTGGACATGGAATTCACTTGAATTTCAGTTTTCATCTTTTATTTCAGAACCAAAATCTACCTGGAGGGCAAAGTTAATGATAAGGTCCTTTATATATCCAACTACTAATATTATAGGGTTAATATAGTTCCAATATTAAGTCTATGCAAGTTAACTTCCAGTTAAAAACAAAGTACAATGTTACTAACCATTTATTTCTAGGCTTCTCTCTGTCTCTCTCTGTCTCTCTCTCTGTCTCTGTCTCTCTCGCAGTTAACTATGGCATATTTCACATCTTCTACATGTATCTAAAAAGATTACTATCAGAACATTACACTAATTTAAAAAATAACTATTCTGTTTCCAATTTTCTGGAAGAAATGTAAATATATTTTCCTTAAGGGATATAGCTGAAAAATATAATTAAAATCCAAGTAAAAGTCACAATTTTTATTCCATTTATAAGAGCTTCCATTAAAAATTCTCAACTTGTCTTTGTTAAAGTTTGAAGAATAAAATTTGGGGAATAAATATGTCATGTTGCTTAGAAATTCCCTTATTTTTAAATGACATAATTAAAAATAATAAAATAAACCTTGTCCAATAATGTAGGTGTTTGAATAATAAGATATTAATCAAAGTCTGAATCTAATTTTCTCAATTCTTTATTAAAAACAAACATACATATACTTGGTCTAAAAATATCAGAGTACATATGTGCAAATCTTCACCTAGTTGTTATTTTTCCTCTTTAGAAATCATCTCAGATAACTAAAGCAGAGAAGGTTCTTCCATATATGCCCAGCCAAAACTGAAGCACATGTCTAAAGTGTCCAATTCTTAAACAAACAGAGCTCCTTCACCCCCAAAAGAAATGTTTCATAGGTAATAATGCTCTCTGTTTTTTCTGATTTTATATTTCTTCTCCAAGTCTATTTGAAAAAATCTGTGATTTTAAAAGGGACAGTTTTCAGCAGCTGGCCCATGGTTTAGTGGAATGTTTCCTTTTTAAGGGAGAGAGGGTCTGTCACTAGGGTTGCTCACCTCCCAGCCAGCCTCTGCCTGGCAAGGGGCCGGCTGAGTACGGCGGGGGTTGGAAGCAGCTGGATACACATTCTGTGGTGGAACTGAGGAAAAGCAGTAAACACTCTGAGACTTCCACCAGGATCGCAAGGAACAACGCCCAAAGTAAAAAGCAATTGCTTTGAGTCCCAACTATGTCACATCTCGCCTCTGTCCCAAAGTCTCTATTTATCTATCGGATTGATCTGCACTGTATGCCTCGCTCCCAGTACACGCTGGGTTTTATAAACTGCTTAAAGATAAAAGCTTACCCTGCTGTACAAAGAAGTAAGATATAGTATTGAATTTGCACTAAAATGAAAGTTTCCTAGTGCCCCTTATATATTTAAAATTGCTGTTTTCTTGCAATGAATATAATTCACTGTCTTTCCTGAAGTATAATCCCGTAAGGGTTTGACCAAACAAAAATGCTCTAATGATTGCAAATGGCTCAAATATTCTGTCCAGTGAGTTAAGTGATAAAAGTTTCTATGTTAAAAGAAATAATAAGTGGAATTTCACACATATTATAGTAATTGTGGAGCATCCAATTTACATAGAAATAATGTGAAAGAATTCTGACCATGGTATTTTAAGTGAATCATTACATGCACTGCTGATACATTTAGAAGCTGCAATATGCCAGGTATGTTTCTTTTAGCATAATAAGTCCTGTAATGGAGCCTTTAAAAGCTTAAAATGTATAGTTAGATTAACCTTTCTGTTTTAAGGCCTTTTTTTCCCCCTAAAAAAAAAAAAAAAAACAGAAGGGAGAAACAGGGAATCATTAAAAAGCCAATTAAAACAATAACCCCTTTCTTTTTTTTCTCCATCCAATGGCTCCTTTGAGGCCCTTCTTTCACTTCTCATCATTTTATTTACTTTGTAGATTTTTTGTTAAATTTGGTTATTTTTTCCTTATGTTTGAGATCCAAGATTTTACTGAAATTCTTGGACAACACATAATGGTGATTCTGAAATGTTCATCTCTTAGAAGTTAAGGCAGGTATTTCCGACTAGAAAGGTAGATTTCTTGGACAACTTTTAGATTTAAACAAATTGTGACATCCAAAATACTCTAGCTCTCCTCTTCCTTTGAAGAGATTATTAAGAAATGTTGCTTTTACTTTTTTACTTTCCTAAATTATCCTTTTAAGAAAATATTTTATTCCAGCCAGAGGGTATTCTGCTGTGCATAATGTAGTAGATTAATCAGTTATTAGTACATACAGTATTATAAATGTCATTAATAAAATTAATAAGTAAATCATCCTAAACGACGTTTTTCATTTATTTGGAGGTTACAAGGGAAGGTGGATGAGTGAGTTTTCAGGGATCCTCAAAAGTGAGGGGTTCTCCATGTAACCTCATCAAATTCTTCTTTTCTATGATTCATGATCCTTTAAGTACTTTATTATTGCTATTGCATCTAAGCCAGGGTTTCTCAACTTTGGCACTATTGATATTTTGGACCAGGTAATTCTTTGTTTGGGCAGGGGATGGGGGCGGTGAGAGGATAGCTATTCTATGTGCTATGAATTCTGAGCAGCATCCCCGGCCTCTATCCACCAGATGCCAGTAGTGCCTTCCTCTCCCACCCCAGTAATGACAATCAAAAATTTATTGAACCCTGGCTAGGTGGCTCTGTTGGTTGGAGCATCATCCTGTACACCAGAAGGTTGTGGGTTCCATCCCAGGTTGGGGTATATACAGTAGGCAAACGATCAATGTTTCTCTCACATCAATATGTCTCTCTCCCTCCCTCTCGCTCTCTCCCTGCAACTTCCTCTCTATCACAAATCTCTAAACATATCCTCAGGTGAGGATTACAAAAGAATGTATCAAATATTGTCATATTTCTCCTAGGGGAAACCACCCTCCGGTTGAAAACAGGTGAAAACCACTGTTCTAGATCTTAAGAGCATGGAAAATAATAAAGTTCTTCAGTCCATTTTCCTTGGCCTTAATATGGTTAATTCAAGCCTATAGTTTAAACATTCAAAAGTGCCTAGAGTCTTTCATGATTTTCTTTTATTTAAAAAGCAAGATGAATTTTCAGACACATAATAAAAAATAAAATAGAAATGGTTAATAAATAAAATTCTAATTTTCTGAAGTCCTTCCTTTCTGATTAAACTTTAGCATTTTAAGATAAAAGGGAGTAAGTGGAGCATTTGTCCATTCTTTCCCATTTCATGTCCTTGAGGTCTAAAAAAACAGAGAAAGATGAATGGTGTACAAGTATCATTGGATGATCTGTCTACTTTGGCATGCCAGATCTACAACAAGCAAAAGAAAAATTAGTACAAAGATCTTATATGCACTTAAAAATGTTTTTGAGAAGAGGTACAGTATAAAGAATATAAGTCCAACAATAATGCCTTAATTCATACATTTTATTTTATGGTTTACTAAGTGTTTTCTAGCATATCATGTCATTTAATTTTCATAAAGCTGCCCATACTTTGAGATCATTAGTTCAAATTCAAAGGCCATCTGGCCATTCATCCATTGTGCTCTCATCCGTCCACCCACTCATGTACCTACTCACTCATCTATACACCCATCATTTGTGCATCCACTCATGCACCTACCCATCCATCTGCCTACCTACCATCCATTTATTCAATATTTATCACATCTTTGCCATGTACTGTGCACTCTGAGAAAACTGTTTGCCAGGCATGGGGGGAGTGGGGAAGAGTGATTCAGACATGATTCCTACATGTAGCACACAATGCAATAGAGAGATAACCTTGGCTAGATAAATTTACCTCACTGGTGTTTCTGTCTATCTGCTAGGTATGGCCAATAAATTAATGAGTAAATACACATATGTATTTCACATACACACAAATTTCAAACTCAGAAAAAAATTCCTTCACCTATCAAAGGTGAATATGCCAATGAAGCAAAAGTTGCATACCTTAGCTTCTTAGTGCTTTGGGAAATGGGGACAATATTTTGAAACACTATAATTTGTTATACAAATTTCACTGAGTACTACATTTCTCTCTCTCTCTCTCTCTCTCTCTCTCTCTCTATATATATATATATATATATATATATATACCCATATATTCCCATACATACAAGGTTATCTGAACTATATGTTTCACATCACTTCCACCTACCACCCTGAGATACTGAAGCAAGTCTCTCAACATCATGAGCTGTGTCTTATTTATTATTGTATTCCCAACATTTATATGTCTATAACATGCATCCTATAAATGTTTGATAAGTGAATGAATGGTTTAATGCCAGGCACTGTGGCAAGGGATGGAGGTAAACAAACCAAGACCCAGTCCTTGCTTTTAAGAGACATTTTGTCTAGTTGGAGATATGGCCTGGACAGGATGATTAAGGTCCAGGGTGATCCAAACAAAAGGGAAAGCGATCAATTTTGCCAGGTGGTTGGGCAGAGATTAGGCAGATACCAAAAGGACAGCAAGCTTGTGGTTTGTTCCTGTAAGGATGGCAGACTAAATCGTGCTCTAAATCCCCACTCCACCCCACCCTCCCCCCAAAAGTTCAGGATTTCTTTTAAAGGTATAAACCAGCAAGGATAGAGAGGAAAGGAGAGATGAGAGCAGCAACCCAGTTCTGAGAAATGGAAAGTAGATGGGTGACTGGCAATTGATTTGAATAACCTGGAAAAGGCAAACTTCAGCCAGTACTGGTGGGAAGGAGGGATTGAAGAATAACTGACATCCAAGAGTCTCAGTAATTGCCAGCACCAGGGATCTTTGAAAGTTGTTAATCAAGTGGGGATAAAGCAGGCAAATTGAGTAAAAGTCTCCTTTAGGAGATTTGAGACACTTGGATCCCCATTTCCAATACACGTAGGCTGGGGAACGGCCCTACCCCCAACCCCAGCAGAGAACCACGGGTTTAACCTTCCGAGCTAGTAAAACAGGAGAATACAGCACAGTTATATAGAGTGGTACCACTCTAAAGACAGGGGAAATAAGTAAATATCTTCAGCTTCTTCCTTAGCTAGACCCTCAGAATATAAGCTGTCAGGCTTTCTATAGTCACACAGGAGATTGAACCAACTGATAAAGCAAAGAAAATAAACCTAAAGATACTAATATTACAGTCAGATATCCGTGAATGTGACCTTATTTAGACATAGAGCCATTGCAAATGTAACTAGTTAACATGAAGTCATACTGAAGTAGGCTATACCCTTTATCCAATATAACTAGTGTCCTCAGAAGAGAAGAGACACAGAAAAAGACACATGGGGAAAAGGCCACATAAATACACAGACAGGGATCAGAGCAATGTCAGGGACATCAAGTGTCACAGGTAACACTAGAAGCTGGAAGAAGAAGCAAGGTAGGACCCTTCCTTTCAGTTTCCAAGGGAGCACATCCCTGCCCGCATGTTGGTTTTGGACTTCTAGCCTTCAGAACTGTGAGAGAATCGTTTTCCCTTGTTTTAAGCTATTCAGTTAGTGGTACATTGTTATAGCTGCCTCAGAAAATGCATGCAATAAGGAATTAGAAAAGACAACAGCTCACATTGGAGTGAGTCAATACTACAAAGGAAGCAAGGTGCCCTGAGGACGGGACTCCTAGTGCAACGAGACCAGCCCCATTGCTCCCCGGACAGAGAGAGCAGCCAAGAGCAGCGGGGCCACCTTATTACCACATCATGACAAGCATTAGCTGGAAGAGGGAACTCTGACCATGAACAGGACAAAGAGGACACCATCACCAGCACCCCAGCTGCCCTGTCCAGTGAGGCCACTGTCACAGTGTAACCAGGCAGCCTCCCACCCAATAAGAGAGCATTCAAGCCCCTCCTCCTATCAAGGTTTTCCAACCTGAAGAATTTCTTCACAGACCTATGGCACAAGACCCAAGGCATGGGTCTTTCTTTCATTCTTCAGCCATGGGCTCCCCTCTCTGATGAAATCTGGAAAGGTTTGCTCAGGAAACAGGTTGCTCTAGAACACTTCAGCTTATAACCAGATCCAAACAGCACAAAGAAACAGGAAACATCTTTTCTTTTTAAAGTGACCATTCTTAGGGGAACAAAATGACTCCAGTCAGCATTTTTGCCCTCCAAACCCACTGTACACCCCACACTAGCCTCAGTCAGGGTGGTTTGGAGCCTGGCTTTCCCTCACCCTAGTCTCAAGTCCATGTAATTTCCCGTGACTTCTGACCTTTGACCTGTTTATTTAGCTCATCACACTGGACTCTTCTCAAGCTTTAGGCTTGAGTCAGGTGCAGCCATGGGTCAAAATATAAAACTTCTCTGAAAATAGCCAAATTAAGAAAGATCTTTCTAGGCCAAGGCATAAAAAATATGCTTATATATATATACATATAGTAACATACACATATTTATCTATACATTTTTAATGCAGTGAGACTAACTGAGCAGAAGAATGAGCTCCCCTCTATAGGACTTCAATTCCTTGAGGGCCTCATTCATCCTTTGGCCTCCAGAGCTGAACACCATGCCTGGTTTGTAGTAGGCTCTTCGTAAGTGTTTGCTGAATGGAAATGAACTGTCTTGTCATTTCAAGACTCTGTTAATCTAATCAGTTCATTTATTAGCTTTAAAGACATGAATTGCTTCTGAGAGTCGAGAACCAGAGGTTTCCCCTGGGAAATGCGTGAACCTAGCTCAGGGAGGGCATTCTCCATGACAGGCTGATGGAAAAGAGCTGAGAATCACTCCTTCCTTTTCCAGCTTTGCCTGGTTAAAGAAGTCAGCCTGCAATGCTGTTTACCTAGATATGTGCAGCATCCACAGCCCCCAGCTCTGAGAATAAGGACACTCCGAGCAGGGGTGTTCACACATTGAGCTGGTGGGCAGCTCCCTGAACCACCTGGTTGATGGACAGCTCTGTAGTCAAGATCCATTTAGACTACAGAGTGCCAGAGTGCTGAGTTAATCTCAGAGTGCTCTGTGGTGCTCTCCCAATGATCATTAGCAATAATCATCGTTGCCATCTTGCTTAGCACTTCTCACCTGCAGCCCACAATCACTCTGGGAGGCACATGGCTCTAAACCATGTTTCTGGTTAAGTTCGGCCTCTAACAGAGCTGTGACATTAGCTAGTGGGGCAGAACCCACCAGAAAGTTAGTGATGTGATCTTTCTACCACTTCTATGAGCTCATATGGCCCATTTCCTCAACTCATCTGCATTGTTCTGCTCTATAAATTCAAGACAATTTAGCTAGGCATTGCTACATAACAGATCATCTCTGAAACTTAGCAGCTCAGGATGATTTATTATTTCTCACAGTATGGGTGGACTGGGTGGTCCCTCTGCTGGCCTTGCCTTAGCTCACTCAAATGGCTCTCTCCAGCTAGAGGGCTGGTTGAGCTGACCATAACTCCCATGTCTGGTGGTTGGTAATGGCTGTTGGCTGGGCTGCCTCAGTTCTCCTCAGAGTAGTTCAGTCTCCAGTGTGCTAGACCAACTTCCTTACATGGGGGTCTCAGGCCGGTGTGCAAGGGAGCAAATGCAAGGGTTGCAAGGCCACTGAGGGAATAGCCCCAAAAGCTGCAATATGTCACTTCCACTGCATTGCATTGATTGCAGTAGGTCATAAGCCAGCTAAGAGTCCACAGGGGCAGAAATAGACCCTACTTCTTAGTGGGGAAATTGGCCAAATGACATTGCAGTGGGGCATGTGTGCTCAAATAGAAGGAATCTATGGCCATATTTTGCAGTCTGCCACAGGAATAAATTTGGCTTAGGGTTATTTCTCTGATTCTTCAATTTAGTTCACCCTTCACTGAGCTCATACCATGTGCTGAGCAGGCTCTGTGTCTGTGCTCCTGACACAGACAGGAATAAGACCAGGTTTTATCATTTTGAAACCTTATGGTGTGGTCAGGAATTACATAGAGGTCCATATTAGGAGCAGTGCCACAGGTATGCCAGGGTGCTGTGAGAGCACAGAGAAATGTTCTTGGTGGAACTGAGGACTCCAATGAAAGTTTCCTGTGGAAGGTGTTGGTGAGTTACATCACAATGTTGAGCTGGAATCACACTGGAGAAGAGATAGCATTCCAGAGAGAGGGATCAGCAGAAGCAAAAGGAAGCAACCAGAAAAGAGCATTGTTCTCCAGTGACTGACTGCCTGCTTTGCAGAGTGATACAAAAGGCACGCCGAGGGCAGGAAGAATTTAAGATAATATAGACTCATCAGCACAATTCAGTACGGAATATGATGGGAACTACCAGACTGGCCCAAAGAGAGCAAAGAAGAGAAAACTGCCACGTGAAAGAATAAAAATTCCCTCCACAGAGGTCAGTGGAGTGTCTCACCATGCCTTACCTGGGCCCTTCATTTTATGAGTCACCCAGTGCCCACTGTCTTTCTCTTCAGTGTGCTGATGGAAACAGTTTCCTTAAAGTCAACAGCCTGGCTAGTTCCTTAAAGACACAGCCCAAATGAATGCCTGACCCTCATCTCGGCTCTGGGTCCTTCTCACCTCAGCAATCCATGCAAGGTGGATCCCCCAAAATGAACTCTTACATTGACATGTTGGGGATAAAAATGCTCAGAAAGGCAATTTCTACATCCAACTGACCACCATGTCCTGATGATTCTTCCAAGACAATTCATGCTTTTGTTCTTGCTTTTTCATCTTAACTTTTATAGCTTGACACCAAGCCTTCAACTTTCATTTGTGCCTCTGCAATCACCTCCTAGCTAGTCATTCAGTCTTCAATGTCACTACCCTCCCTTTCATCATCTGCACAGGTGCCAACATTGCCTCCCCAAAAAATCTCATCATGGAATGCTCCTGCTATTAAACTTTAAATGGCTTCCTGTTGTGAAAAGGTTATATAGCATACTGTTTGCCATGTAATCATTAGATATTTGGTAAGTAATTGTTGCATGCATACATTAATAATTGGGTGAGGATATATATATATATATATATATATATATATATATATATATTTCTCATGAGTCTCTTAGACAGTGATTGTAAAAGTTGCTTGCCTTTTTTCTTGAAACTCAGCTTTCCCTATTGGCATTCAGAGAAAGTCACCTGGAAAGGAGGTCCAGATATCTGACACATGGCTTCTAAATGGTGGAAATGATATAACCTCATATGGAAAAAAGCCAGAGATTGTGAGGAGAAAGTTCCAGACATGGAAAGTGTACAGCCTTTCAGTCACCAGAATGTACTTATTATACCATAAATATATGCCCTTTGAAATGACTTATCAGTTGTGTGCCTTTTAAGTATTGTTTTTCATTCTTTCTTAGTCTTAGTAAGTTCTGTCTCAGCTTGCCAGAGCCTGAAACAAAGCTCATCTGCTAAGGCTTTATTGTGATAGCAAAGGAGGAAAACAAGAGTGAGAGGAGGTAGTGAGCCAGAGATGAAGAGAAGGCAGGGAACCCAGATCCTGGAGTAGGGTGCAGGTGCGTGGCTCTGGCCATGCAGGCCCTGCCCCTGGGGAGACTGTGCAATAGAAGTTAGGGTTGTAAGCCAATGGCTAAGGCCTGTGCTTTGGGATGTGGCAAAGGCATGGACCATGGCTGGTGTTGACCCAGCCAGTAGGCAGTCAACCTGTGGGCAGGTGGGGTCAAGCAAGTCAGCGTTGGTACATAAATGGGTCTGGTACAAACACCTTCTGAAAAGCAGTCCAACCTAGGCTGGCAAGACGATTGGGACAGGGAAAGCTTCCCTGCCTGTGGCCAGGCTGGACTTGTGGAGGCAGCACAAAACACCTGGGGGCTCACTATGGTCCTAGATAGGAC
This sequence comes from Tonatia bakeri, assembly GCA_004024845.1. Classification (NCBI taxonomy): domain Eukaryota; kingdom Metazoa; phylum Chordata; class Mammalia; order Chiroptera; family Phyllostomidae; genus Tonatia; species Tonatia bakeri. Next base: position 112,941 of record PVIA01001517.1, read on the forward strand.
CACCCTGAGGAAGAAGCCCAGAGGGTGGGCCTGCTAGGATCAGCACCCTCCCTACCCAGACAGCTCCATGATGGCCACTGCATGTTCCTGTCTGCAGAAGCCAAGAATTGTGTCCTGCAGGGGTACATGGTCATATTGCCTTTCAGAAAACTTATGCTCTAACACAAACCAGAAAGGTCTACTTCAAAATATTTAGTTAAGGAAGAGGAGAGAGAAACAAATGGGTAAGCACAAAACTGTAAGGTCAAAACTATATATAAAGGCTTCCTATTCTACATAGGACAGGGCTATTGTGAGGGTTAAATGAGATTCTGGTATGTGGGAATCACTCCATATGTGTTAACTACTATTATTATTGGTGTTGTTATTATCAGGGCTAAAAAAAACATATAGGATGCCAAGCAAACATAACTACATACATACATACATACATACATACATACATACATACATAAAAATCCAGGCTGATGTGAAACAGCATGCTGAGATAGTGAGTTCAAGTCTTAAGGATTTAAAGAACCAAGCTGGGTTTCACTTGTAGCTGATGTAGTTTAAGTTTCAGGAATTAGGGGAAGACTTCTTTGGGGGACCTTCTGCCTCCCATGCTGACTGATTGCATAACTAAAGATCTACTTCCCATAAGGTGAATGAGCCCCTTCTATCTAGCCATCAAGTTGATGAAAACTTCTTGTATAACATCAAGTAACAGTCAGAATAGGCACAGCCACAGTACCAGATGACTTCACTCTCTGTTGAGTAAACCAGAGAAGCTTTAATCCCTGTTCATATCTTGTGTCCACTGCACAGTGACAGGGGCTCTGTGTTCCCCTGGCTGGTGGAACAGCAGCCTTCCTGAACATGGCCAGTGTCTGTGCATAGGTAGGGCAAGCTTTGGAAGGATCTAGCCAACAAAGAAATCTTTGACCCAGAGATGTCACCCATCATAAGGTCCACCCTGCCTAAAAGTAGTCCATACAATGCCATCTTGCCATGGGTCCAAAGGCAGGGAGCCAGCAATCCTGATGAACCACAAACATGATCACCACCCCAGCTACTGGTTATTGGGCACTAGTGACATGCCGGCACTGTGCAAAGTGCTTCATAGAGAGATGCTAATTGTGGAAAAATAACTGGCTTCAGGGCCCAGGCTCAAAGTCAGTGCTCATATCATTCCCCTTAAAGCCCTAACTTCAGCATAGCTAGGAGGCTTTCAACTATCAAGAACAATTTCCAGCTCTAAACTATAAATTAAAAAATAAACATGCTTTCTGAGTGTGTCAATGACTTGCAAACTAAATAAGACACTACTATTCTCAGCTTTGCTTTAAGAAAGGATTATGCTATGGGTGACTATTTGCTTCATGTAGCTCTCAATTAACAGGGCAGTAAGGACTGCCATTCATCCATTCTTCTTTTTCCCAAAAAATCAGTTTAAAAAAAACAGCTTCTCTCTTTCTCACTATTCCTTCAAGATAATGTTACATTCCACATAAGAATACAAGAATAAGCATCTGAGTAAATATGGAACTATAAATAATGAAAATGGACATAGCAAGATTTAAAGAATGCCCTACGCATTGTTGACTCCATAAGACATTCTTCTAAAGATTTTTCTTTTGCGTTAATTATGACTAATTATGATGGTACCAAAATGTCAAGGAGATAAATACAATCTAAAAATTGTAAATGTTTACAATAGTCCAAAATATTAGTTTACAAATCAGGAGACACACAAACTGCCTTCTTTTACCATTGCAAATGGGACAGTATGCTACAGTAGGCCCAGTATAAGTCTCTACTTGTGTAGAGGGACTGTCATGACCAAAAATGCAAATATTTTGGAGTAAAACAATTGTAGGAAGAAAAGGGGAGAAGTGCCATGTATTTTGGGAGATAAATTTTTCATGCATGGTTTTTGGAAAGGAAAGAAAGAAGGACTACTCTTAAAAGTATACACAAATACTGCTTCTCTGTGTTTAGATGAGGAACAGGTCAGCTTTCCTCAGCCCAAAAGGGCTACACCAGTCAATTATCTGCAAGCCCCTGGAAGAATGAGAAAATACCATAATAGTCCCAAAGTGGACAGAAAGGGGACAATGAGAATACGGATCTAGTCTCACTTCTTGTTCAAAATGAGCAATTAAAAGAATCCAGGAGGGAGTCTATTAAACTGTGCTGCCACAGGAAACAAAGGAAAAAATCTTTCAAGATGCAGAGAAAAGGCATACTAATAAAAAGCATCTACTGTGGAAAACCAAAGAAAATTCTACAAGTGTTTGCTTTGTGTTCTTAATAATAATCCGTAAAACATCACTATACAAAAACCAGGAGAAGGGAAATGGAATGAAGACAAAGACTAGGATGAAAATGAACATAGGGAAGAATTAAGCAGGGACGCAAATAAGGGGGGATAAAAAGAGTTACAAAGAAACTAAAATGAAACAGTAGAGTTAAAATCTTCATTAAAGCAGGAAAAAATCCCATTTGGCAATGCAGAAAACTCAATTCATGATTTGGAAGACAAACTACAGATTCCTTCCTGAGTGCAAGTTGAAGATTCAATAGATAATAGATTTTATAAGAGAGAGACAATACTATGCATATGAAAAATTAAAAAGTAAAGAGAATATCTACAATGAACTGAAATTACACAAAAGCTTAAAAACTTACTAAGTATTTGGGGTGGGGATAGAGACATTCTCTTGAATATGTACTTATGAATTAAATATCAAGCATAAAGAAAATAATCCTATAAACTTCCAGGTATTAAGGGTAAAAATACATATTAACACAGAGCGGAAGCTGTCCTCAGGCTTTGTCATTGTATTGGTATGTATCAAAGGACAGAGATGAATGGACAGTAGTTGGGCGTACAGTGGTGAACTAAGAATGCTAACCCCATGCAAGTCGATTTCATGCACAAAAATCAGGAAGATCATATTCGCACGTACGAAAGACTACCTTCTCAATCTTTCTGAACAAAGTATCTAAGGTGTTGGAAACCCAATGGGGACACAAACACAGAACTCAACATGGGAACTCCTGATATAAACACAGAATTAGATTGATAAAATTATAAATGTGATTTCAAAATTAAACACAAAACAACACAATATTCTTGGAAAATGAAGTACTATCAATTATTATCTTCATTATCATTATATCTGGCTTTAAAATCACAAATTATATTTTTTTAAATGTAGAAATATTTTAGGGGAGGGAAGCAGAGATCATTTTTTAACTTACATAAATTAGAGTTAATTTTTTTATTTTAATCATTGTTCAAGTACAGTTTTCTCTCTTTTACTCCTATTCCAGCCCGTCCATCCATCCCTCCCCACTTCCCTTCCATTACCACCTCCCCCTAGTTTTTATCCATGTGTCCTTTAACTTTGTTCCTGTAAACACTTCCCCTTTTCCCCTGAAACTCCCTCTTCTCTCTCCTCTGGTCACTTTCTGCTTGTCCTCTATTTCAGTGTCTTTGACTATATTTTGCTTGTTTCTTTGTTTTGTTGTTTAGGTTCCTGTTAGAGGTGAGATCACATGGTATTTGTCTTTCACCTCCTGGCTTATTTTGCTTAACATAATGCTTTCCAGTTCCATCCATGCTGTTGCAAAGGGTAGGAGCTCCTTCTTTCTTTCTGCTGCATAGAATTCCATTGTGTAAATGTACCCTAGTTTTTTGATCCATTCATTTACTGATGGGCATCTAGGTTGCTTCCAGCACTTAGCTATTGTAAATTGTGCTGCTATGAACATTGGGATGGATAGGTTCTTTTGGATTGGTGTTTTAGGATTCTTAGGATATAGTCCCAGCAGTGGAATTGCTGGGTCGAAAGGCAGATCCATTTTTAGTTTTCTGAGGAAGTTCCATACTGTTTTCCACAGTGGTTATACAAGTCTGCAGTCCCACCAACAGTGCACTAGGGTCCCCTTTTCCCCACAACCTCTCCAACACTTGTTTGTTGCTTTGTTTATGATGGCCATTCTGACCGGTGTAAAGTGGAATCTCACTGTGGTTTTAATTTGCATTTCTCTGATAGCTAGCGATATTGAACATCATTTCATGTGTCTTCGGACCCTCTGTATGTCCTCCTTGGAGAAGTGTCTGTTCAAGTCCTTTGCCCATTTTTTAGTTGAGTTGCTTGTCTTCTTAGAGTGGAGTTGTGTAAGTTCTTTATATATTTTAGAGATTAAGCCCTTGTCTGAGGTATCATTGGCAAATATGTTTTCCCATACAGATGGTTCTCTTTTTGTTTTGATACTGTTTTCTTTAGCTGTGCAAAAGCTTTTTATTTTGATGAGGTCCCATTTGTTTACTCTTTCCTTTATGTCCCTTGTTCTAGGGGACATGTCTGTAAAAAAGTTTCTGTGTGAAATATCTGAGATTTTCCTACCTATGTTCTACTCTAGTACTTTAATGGTGTCATAGTTTATATTTAAGTCTTTTATCTACCTTGAATTTAGTTTTGTATAAGGTATAAGTTGGTGTTCTAGTTTCATTTTTTTGCACATAACTGTCCAGTTCTCCCAACACCATTTGTTGAAGAGGCTATTTTTACTCCATTTTATGTTGCTGCCTCCTTTGTCAAATATTAATTGACTGTAGACACTTGGGTTTATTTCTGGGCTCTCTGTTCTGTTCCATTGGTCCATATGCCTGTTTTTTATGCCAGTACCAGGCTGTTATGATTACAGTGGCCTTGTAGTATAGTTTAGTGTCAGTCATTGTGATCCCTCCTACTTTACTCTTCTTTCTCAAAACTGCAGCAGCTATTCAGCGTTGTTTATGGTTCCATATAAATTTTTGAAGTGTTTGTTCTATGTCTGTGAAATAAGCCATTGGTACTTTAATAGGCATTGCATTGAATGTGTAAATTGCTTTAGGTAGTATGGACATTTTGATGATATTAATTCTTCCAATCCATGAACACAGTATATGTTTCCATTTGTTTGTGTCTTCCTTGATTTCTTTCCTCAGTGTTATGTAGTTTTCTAAATACAGGTCTTTTACCTCTTTGGTTAGGTTTATTCCTAAGTATTTTGTTTTTCTTTTTGTTATTTCAAATGGGATTTTTTTCCTTGATTTCTGCTTCTTCTGTTTCATTGGTGGTATACAGAAATGCCTTTGATTTCTGGATATTGACTTTGTATCCTGTTGTTTTGCCAAATTCATTTATTAGGTCAAGCAGTTTTTTGGTGTAGTCTATAGGATTTTCTACATATACTATCATGTCATCTGCAAACAATGACAGTTTTGTTTCCTCTTTTCTTATTTGGATGCCTTTTATTTCCTTTTCTTGTCTGATCACTGTGGCTAAAACTTCCAATACTATATTGAATAAAAGTTGTGAAAGTGGACAATTAGAGTTAATTTTTAACATCAATAATTAGAGCACAGTAGGATGAACTCAGGCCTTAGAAACATTAAAAATCTACTAAAAATTTTAAAAATTTAAGTTTATACTTTTCAAACCATTACAGGTAAAAATACATAATTTATTTAGAGTCAGAGAAAGGTAAAAGGAAATGCTGGGAATGATAAGAAATGCTTGAAATATTAGAGATCATATGGTGACAAGTGGGAACAAACATGTATTTTTTAAGAGCTTCACAAGTGATGCACACTTAAAGTGGAGAGTCAATAGTCTACATTGTTTTAGTTGATACTTTGCACAGGCAAAAGCTAAGATGTTTCTTTCATTCCTATTGTTTATCATTATTTGGAAACTAAAAGATTGAGAAGAAGAGGCAAAAACCATCATTATTTTCATCCAGTAAGATTTTTTCCCCCAACTCTCTCTCAAAAAAATTAATAAATTACAAAGTAATATAAACTATAGCATCTATTTAGACAGCCAGTAGAAAAACAAAAACCAAAAATTAATATAATTCCTATAAACCAGCAATAATGAAAAACTGTCCAAAATAACCATATAGCATAAAGTATTAAAAGAAATAAGAAAAATATACCTCTATCAAGCAAACAGGTACAAATAAAATAAGCATATACTATTTTTAGCTAGGAAAGCCATTACGTATATTACAAGGATGTCAATTTACCCCCAAATTGGAATTCCAATAAAATGCCTAACAACATAGTTTTTCAAATTTTAACTAAGTTATATTAAACTACTTAAGAAAGTAAATGGGTAAAATAAAGAAATGTCATTAAAGAGAAAATAATAAAGGAGTGTACCAATTCTACATACTGAAACATACAATTTAAGACTACATTAATTCAATAGTGTATAATAGCCATAAAACTAAAGAGTTCAATGGTCAAAAAAGCAGAAATAGAACAAAACTACTATTCTTTAATGTGATATAAACATTTAAGTCAGTGAAGAAAACTGAATTTTTTGATAAATTCTAATGAAATAATTGTTTAACTATTGATAATTAATAAATTTTGACACTTTTACCCACACCATGCATCTAAATAAACTACAGAAATTATTATACAAAAGGTTAAAAGAACTTATCTAAGAAAAAGAAGATCAAAAATATGGACAATAAAATGACAACAAACTTACAACTATCAACAAATGAACCTAAAAGAAAAGAAAAACAATGAAAATAAAAATGAAGCAAACAAGCAGAACAGGAACAGAATGAGAGAAATGGACATCACATGGAGGGATTTCAGTGGGGAGGGGGAAGGGAGGAATAGGGGGGAAAGGTACAGGGAAGAAGCAGCATAATTAGTAGGAATAATATAGATGGGGGAGATAAAAATGGAATAGGAAACAGAGGACTCAAAGAACTTATATGTATAACCCATGGACATGAACTAAGGTGGGGGGAGAGGGCAGAGGAGAAATAAAGGGGGAAAACCTGGGAAAACTGTAATAGCATAATCAATAAAAATACTTTAAAAAAGAATAAATAAGTAAGTAAATAAATAAATAAATAAACCACAGAAAGATTACTACAACAACAAAGCCGTAAAAGAACTAGGAAAAGATACACACACACACACAAACACACTGCGTGGAGACACATTTGTAAACATGGCATCAAAGTAGAAACAAAAAGGAAAATTTTGATGGACTTGACCTAAAAGTGGGGAAAATATTTAGAACATATACAGTCCCTGAAAGGCTATTAAACATCTCAATATGTAAAGAGCACTTGCAAATCGATGGGGGGAAAGTATCCCCATAGGCTATGGATGCAAACAGGAAATTCAGAAAGGCAGACCAATAGTCATTCACCATATGAACATGCTTTCTACTCACCAGTGATCAAAGAAATACAACTTAAAACTAGATACTGTTTTTTAATGGTCAAAGTAGTAATGATATTTTTTAAAAATAATAATAACACTCAGTCTGTCAAGACTATTGAGGAAATAGGAATCATTCTCATGTCTTATTGATAGGTGTGTCCATTTGTTCAAAATTACTGGAGTGCAGACTTTCAGTGTGTCTCAGGTGCCTCATAAATGTTTACCTCCTATCAAATCAGCAATGGTATTTTGTGATTTATCCCTTTAAGAAAATAATCAGAAATATACACTAAGACTTTGACAAAAGATATATAATTGTATTTTTTATTGAACTTGGGGAATAATAACTTAAATGTTTATCAAGAGGAGAATACTTTAAAATTAGTCAACTTAAAATTAATTACTATGCACTTATAAGGGACCACTGTATAATATTCAAAAATCAATTTAGAGAAGCATTTACTAACATGGAAAAATTCTCATGATGTAATGCTAAGTGAAAAAATACAGGATATAAAATTTCTCATATATTATGATCTCTATTTAATCTTTAAAAAGTATTTTCCTATAATCAGTATGCATTTATTTTTCCAATTACTATAATCATATTCAATATAATTTTTTTTAAAAACAAATTATGAGGAGCCTTCTCCAAATGATGCATTTAGAGCCCAGGACCCAGCATGTCAAGTCATTCCTTATGTTGAAAATCTGAACACAGAGAATCAAATAGGAAGCCCTTTCCCCTCTCTGCTTAATTTTAGGCAGTGAATACCTTGAGCTCCAGTTGTCTGTAATTTCTATTTCTATGAAATATCCAAGTTACCGAGGGTACTCTTGTTCCAGAATGATGTATCATATATGATCATACTTAACAAAGTGACCTACTCTAGGTATTCAATGGATGTTATATGAGGATATGACAGTTTTAAGTTGAGTTATGAAAAATCACACAGGAAACAAAAATTGAAAGCAGAGTATCTCAGAGGTGGGCAATGAGGTCAACACAGAAATATAACAGTCTCATCATAGAAAGCAGAAACTTCTGCCTAGTCCTGGTGCCATTGCCTGAGCTGGCCAGAACCTTCTCCAACTTCTCTGAGCCAAGAACCACCTAGGGTGTTGTACAAAATGACTTCTGTTGTATTTAGCATTGATCATTGTAGCTTTAGGTTTTCTTATACCTTATTCCCAGAATAGGGTTACTGAAGGATATTCTCATAAAATATTTTATTTATTCACTCTGCTTCCAGCAGTACTTCTGGTGGGCTTGTTTAATCTAGCCATCATACTTGGGTTGTATGTTTATTTTTTCCACATTTGCTAGTTTAATAATTTGACAGTAATTTCTCTCTCATGATTTTATATCACATTTAAAAATGTTCTACTTCTTCCTCTTTTATAAACACTATTTGAATTTCTTCACTGTTTGTCCAATGGAAATGAGTTATCACCCACTAAAATTGATTTCTTAGCTATCACATTTTCCCCACCCATTGAGGTATTGTTAATATCTTTGTTTTTGTTGTTGAATAGGAGATTGTATTATTATGCTTCTATAATTCAACATGCTGACTCCACAAAGTGATTTTTTTCTTTTTCTTTAAAAAGTATTTACATTGCTTTAGACACTTTTAAAAAGTATTTACATTTAATCATGGTGGTTGTTGAGGCTGTACTTCCCAAATAATTCATTTAATGTTGATTTTTTGTTCATATATTAAAGTCTTACACAACTATAGTTCTGTTCTTGGAATCTCTGTACTGGCCCATTGGTGCTAGTCCATCCATCATAACACTATCTTGGCTGTTTTTAACACTAATTCCAGTATCTTTAGGCTGCTGCATTCCCTTCTTTTAACAGAACAGGGTATGAACAACCTCACCTTGGAGGGCAATGTTTGGAAATGACTGGGCAGGCTTGAAGACAAAGTTGTCAGCTCTTGCTGGGCCACAAAGGAGGCAGCAATATGAGACACTCCACACACACCCCTCTCACCCAGGAGCATTTAACGTAAGGAATTCTCTGTCTACCTCCAACAAACATTTTGGGATCTACTCTCCACATGTTCTTGGAAGAACTCATTTTATTTTGGGGGAGGGAAGACTATATCAAAATTATTTCTAATTACCCTCTGGTTTCCACCGTGCACAAATGCAGACCTGTTCTACATCCCTCCTCCATCCAAGCTATCATTCCATGAATCTACCAATCAAGAGATACCAAGTCAAGTCCTGTCTGGTATGGCTCAGTTGATTGAGCACTGGCTGGTGAACCAAAGGGTTGTGGGTTCGATTCCCAGTCAGGGCACATGCCTGGGTTGCTGGCCAGGTCCCCAATAAGAGGCGCTTAAGAGGCAAACACACATTGATATTTCTCTCCTTTCTTCCTCCCTCCTCCTCTCTAAAAATAAATAAATAAAATCCTTTTTTAAAAGAGAGAGATACCAAGTCAGATCTGTTCTGTGACAGGCCTGGGCTCAGGGCTTGGATCAGCAGTGAACACATAGGCCAGGCCTTTTGGTCCCTAATGCTTGTTCTATACCCATGCTGGGGTCTTGGACTTGGGTCCTCCATACTCACAGACTAGACTCAGTCAATAAAGTCTTCCTTGAGGCTTGGACCCCCACCCTCCTCATTCATAAAGCATATCTCTACCTTTTTCAAGAAGGTCTGTTTCCTAATTGTCAATAATGAGTAGGCTCACAGCTTCACCCAGAAAGCAAATTATGTTACAAGATTATATCATTTACCTGGAACACTCAGTCATAAACCCATCAGATTTTCCCTGGAAGAGGTATCTATTCCTTGCCAGACTAAATGGAGGTGAATGGGGCTGAGTGTTCAGGGCTGCCGAAATCTAGTGAATTCAGCTGAAGGGCACTGTGGACCAAGAGCAAGGGCACAGCAAATAGGCAGCCAAAGTACCGTTGACTTTCCACAGCACAGACAAGAAGAGTGCTCAAAAACACAGTTTTCACAGGTTCTCAAAGCAGTATTAAGAGTCAGGGATTCTCTCTTATCATGAACACTTCATCATGAAGCCCTTACAGCTTAAATTTCAGATCTCTTTCTTACATAGCCCCTTCTAAGAACCTAGGAAGAGTCCTAGAATTTTTTATGAATATTTTATCATTTTTTAACAAGGGCTATTCAGTTCTCCCAGAAACCTGGATCCACCACTGGTTATGACATTCAAATAATAATTGGATAAACACACCTTAGGGTTTAGGCAAAAACTTGAGCCCTACCTTATACAAATTTCCTTACCTAGCAGTCACTTCAGTACCTATCTATGTCCTTCAAAATACCTGAGTGGGTTGTGGTGTTGTTCAACATTTAGAAATTGTTAAAGAGGAAATGAATGGTGTTTAAATACATTTAAATTTTTCTACTATATACAGTTTGTGAATCATATTTCTCATAGGTAACAGACCGGAGTTTGGGACCTTGCTTCCCCATGAGCTCCTCTCCCAGCCAAGGCAGGCAAGGAATGGAATGGTCTCCTTTAACTTACTGATTCCTATATATTCCTGAAAGTATCTTTTATTCCACATCCTGGCATTACAGGATGAAAGCAAATGTCACCAGGCAGCACATAACTAGTTTCAGCACTAACACCAAGTGAGCAAAAGTGAAAAATTCCTGAAAATAAATTGAAACAGCAAACAGTAAATGCTGGTCATAGACTGCAGCTTTCCATTGGCCAAGTTACAAAATCATTGATGTGTCATTAACTTTCTGTCTTATTTTGCTTCTTATTCTGAATGGAAAAAGGGCATATGTTGGCGGTGCTCAAATCTGAAATTTTGTGTTCAATTTGTATTAATGTTCATAGGCTGGTGGAACCCAGGCCCTGCAGAAAGGAGGTGGGAACATGGGCTGAAGACACAGAGATAACAATGCCACATGCACCCCCCCCGGCCCACCCACTGTCAACCTATAGAAGGGGCATGGGGGCTCTCGGGGTCTAACCACCGAAAAGTATTTCCACAGATTAAGGGTTGTGTTTTTTTCAAAATTAATGGTGACAGTTATGTCTGACAGAATTAGGGATTTGATGGGCTTATTTTATGCACATGGCAAAGATAATAGCTCTGCTTTTTTGGAGCTCTATTTTGGGCATTTTGTTAATCTCCTAACATTATTTTATTTAATCCTTACAACAACCAGTCAATACAAGTTCTACATTATAAATAAGGACTTCAGGTTTGGAGAGATTAGTAAATTGTTCCCCACTAGTTGGCAGGAGAATTGAAATCTGTCTGACAGTGAAAATCTGTGCTTGTAATCATCATACACTTCATCAAAAGGAACATGTGCCATGGACATGATGCTGTGGGGTCCTTGAATTAACAGGACTAAAACAGGCTCTTAATTCACAAGCAAACTTAAAGTTTACATACATTGCAACTTTGATATAACCATCTGTCCAAATGCAAACTCCTGGCCTTTGCAAAAAGGCTGAGTGATGTCTATGTACTGACATGATGGGGAATTTGCATTTAGGCAGGGCAAGCTCCCACAGGGTCCCTTTCCTGGATCCTAGGGCCTGAGTACTAGCACTACTTATGCACTCCCCCAGATTTTCCAAAATCAGCATCTGTTTGGCTGTTGACTGTGTGTTCAGAGGCCAGAACACACCCCTAGAACTCCTGCATGGGGGCCAGTGCCCCATCTGCCATCAGACCCATGCCCCAGCCTGAGTTGCCACCTCTTTCTTACTTCAACAGTTTTCACTTTAGACCTTACTGTGTCCACAAATTACTTTTTTCTTATTATTTTCTGTTAAGAAATTAACTCATTATTGTAACATAAAATACAAAAAAGAGAAAAGTCTAAAATACTTGCAATTCAATTATTATGCATGTAAAAATATAATTTTTTTAGCTCTCAGCCATTTTTGTGTGTATATATATGTTTTACATACTTGAGATTATGTATGATATAAAATTTTGTACACTGCTTTTTCATTTAACATTTTATCACCAGCATTTCCCATGTCATTTAAAGGTATTATTTTCAGTGGCTTTGTAATGTTCCATAAGTTGAATATATTATGAGTTAGTAACCACTCCCCAGCTGATGAATACTTATTAGTTTTCCCTTGTTACATGTTACATATTATACTGGCATAAACATCTTCCTGAATAGGCATTTCTTTTCCATTTCACATCCTTCCTTTGAGACTGGTTTCTGGAAATAGAGAAAGTAGGTTAAAGGGTGCTGATATTAAGAGTATTGATAAAAATTGCCAAGCTGCTTTAGAATAACAAAGAGCTATTTTTCACCTCCACTAACGAGCCAGTGTTTATATTTTAAAATATTTGCTTTAAGTAATATTTTAAAATATTTGCTAAATTGATTAAAAAGAAAAATCCTTCTCCAACCACTTCCTGCTGAGAACCTTTGATTGAGACCACCTCCTGGAAAGCAAGGAACCCATTCTCTGCCTTGATAATTTTTTAACACAACTCCCGTATCTCCTAGGATGGATTTTGATTTCTTAAGCAAATTGTTCCACATTCCTATTGCTTTCCATCCTCATTGAATTATAGGTTTAAGTTCCCATTTCTTCTAGCTCTAATCTACATCAGTGCCTAATGAGTTTCCAATATACTCATGCATGAGATGGATACCAGGCCAGTGGTATCCATCACAGCTGTGGATGCTCGTCGAAACACAAGAAAAAACATATATGTGGACAACCAAGTCCTGTGGGGAAATAGGTATGAATGGCCACTCTCTCTAGTGGAGAGCATCTTGGCCACCCTCCCTAGGGGAGGACACCAGGTGTGGGGGGGCTCCGCCCACAAGGCCCCCCCTCCCCCAGCCACCATGGATGAGAATAAGTCTACCAAGACATGATCTGCTTGGGGAGGAAAGGTGGCTGATCTCTCAAAGGAGAAGGGACAAGGGCCTTTTCTTCAATGGTTTTTATTGGGTTTATTTGCACATGAATTCAGGTAAAGCTCATTAATCATTGCCAGAAAGTAAGGATCAAACAATAGATAGCAAAGAACTCTGAGGGCCTATTTTGAGTCAGGGTCAGATAGCTAAAGAGCTGTAAAAACTTTGAGGAACAAACTTACTTCTTGTGTGGACCCTTATCATTTAATTGAGCATATTCTAAACAAAGCATGTTTCACAGGATTTTACATATTCTTTCTTAGGCCTGATTGCCTGGAGATCCTGCCCTTTCCAGCACAGGGCTGTACCACCCTCTGTCATTGTTTCAGGCTTAGGTGGAACAAAAGAAGTAAGGCAGCCAAGAGATTAGGAGATTTTCTCACAGACAATGAGGACTCAGGCTATGTCAAAGCCAAGGGGTGAGGGTCCATCACCCCCTTTTGCTGTAGCCCTCAAAGTCCTTCCTTGGGGGCCTCCCATGTGATCGTGCCTATCTTAGGTCATTCCCCCTTGGGGAATCTCACCCGTCATTGGCTAACGACCAAGCATTGGGGGCCAGTTATGGATGAAGTAGCAGAAGCAGTGCTCCTGCCAGGGAGATAAGTTTTTGTCTCCTCAGTGGCTTATGGTCCCAAGGTCATTCCCTCAACCTTAGCCTTGGCAGGGGTTACAGCTTCTGATACCAGGCAGGGCAGTTCCCAACACATGTAGCTTGCAATCTGATATATATGAAATATAAGACATCATGTAAATATTAAGGTGCCTAGCTCCACATTTTCCTGCCCCTTTGTCCCCAAGACAACTTCAGGAAGCACAACAATCAGAGATATATGGAATGACTCAATAACAACAATAATAACAGTTATAGGGTCTGGCAGAAGAAACACCACTGAGTGCGGTTGGTAGGGTATGTAAATATCTTGAATGAGATGGACAGGAATTTGAACATTTCACATAAAATGTCATATAATGTGCTTGAGTGTGATATTGTTATGTTACAGAATCACATACTTATGATTTTGCAATAAAATATTTTTATGTAATAAAACAGGGTGTTATTTGTGCCAGATCCTATATATCAAGCAGCATATAAAGAGCTATACTTTATTTTACTTAATCTTTACCAGAAAACAATTACATAAGTATTACAGGTCCACAATCTCTTATGTGAAATTCCTAAAATCAGCTATTTTTCAGAAACAATAACTTTTCAGATTTTAAAAAGGAAAATTCCACCAAATACCATATATAACATGCCAAGAGGTTCTCAGACAGCAAACCATAATTAGGCATACTAATATTTCTGCAGCAAAGTATGTGAATTTCATAGCGAATTATATAAAGATTATAAATAGCCTCATATCAGTTGGGGTCAAGTTTTGCCACAAAATGCCACCATATGGGGGCACGTAGTAGAAAAATTTATATCCCTATCCTCTCAGGTAGTCAGTCACCTGGCTTATCTAAAACTCATATCCAGTCATTCACTCAGAATCGAAATGAGAAGGGATCTATCACCACATGGCTTTGTTTCTCTCCACTAGGATTCCTACCTGTACTGACAAACAGACCATGGCTCCAAGTATTGTCAGCGCACAGCTTTGGTTTAAATACCAGTATCTACAGACTCCAGTTGGACTGGTATTACCTATGCCCTAAATAACTTCTGCCCACAAAGTCAAGGGTCAAGAAAGTGTTAATGATATTAAACAGCCATTAATTTTTCTTAATATATTTGGCACAGGTAATTATAAATTTAACAATCACTGAAGTGGACTAATGAAAGCCAAGATCTTTCTTGGCCATATGTATAAAAACAGTGGCCTGAGAATCAAACTTTTAAATCAATGAGAAATCTAATAAATGAAAAACAGAGACTCTAACAGAGAGGTTAAACAGCAGACTAGATACAAATAAAGAGAGATTTAAATGATTGGAAAATATACCTCAATTCGCAAAATCTTACCCAGAATAAAGCAGACAGAGAAAGGAAAAATAAGTCAAATATAGAATAAAATTTAAGAGGTAAAGCATAATATGAGAAAATATATTTCTGATCAGAATTTTAGGGAAAAAAAATAGAATGGAAGAAAGATAGTATTTGAATAGATAAGGGTTGAAGATTTTCAAATATTTTCCAAAGACATAAATCTATATATTTAGGATGCCCATAAATTTCAAGAAGAGTAATTAAAAATAATCCACCCTTAAATATACCCTAGTGAAACTGATGAATATAAATGACAAAAGGAGACATTTTTAAATGGCCATGGAGAAAAAAAAATAAATTTCCTAAAATGAAACAAGAATTGGAAATATAGCTGACTTAAGAGAAATAGGAAAGCCAGAAGACAGTAGAATAATATCTTCTAAATGCTGGAAAAAAACAGATCTTGACTTGAAATTATAAGTCAGTTAAATGTATTTTCAGAAATAATGATGAAATAAAGACATTTCAAAAATCCCGTGATTGACCCTCATTGGAGGTATTTTCTATAAAAGTACCTCTAGGAAGAAAAATAGGATTTAAGGAATGAAAGATCTGGGATGCAAGGAATGTTTATCAAAGAAAATAGTAAATATGTTGATAAGTCTAAACAAACATTGGCTGTGGAAAATAATAACATATAATTTGTATGGTTAAAAATAACAAGACAGAACTAAGAAACAGAACAAATGAAACATATAATTTATAATAAAATCACTCTAAGGTTCTTGTATCATTTGTGAAGAGGGTATATATTAGCTGTAGACTTTGCTTACTCAAATGGCTTGTGGATTATTCATATTTTAGGGTGATCAACATCATAGAAATAGTATGTATTACTTCCAAAATTAGTTGGAAAATAATATCAGAAGGAATAAATATTCAATTAATATAAAAAGAAGTAAGAACAGAAGGAAAAGAAACCTAAGAAAGTCAGGACAAAGGAAGCATGAAGCAAATTTGTACAAAGAAATGTAAATATATCAGTAATCACAATAAATACTAATGAATAAACTTTCTAACTAAAAGGTTAAGATGATGATGCTGAATTTTAAAAAACATAGCTATACATCATTTATAAGAGATACATCTAAATATAAAAGCATAAATTGATAAAAGGGAAAATAAGTTCTAAACAGATAACCAAAGAAATCTGGTATTGATATATCAGTTTCATTTAAAGGCAAAAATTTTAATACAAAAGACATTATCAGAAACATAAAAAGAAAATTACAACATAGTGATAAGGGGCTCAATTCAACAGGAAAATCTAAGCATTTTTGTACCTAATAACACAATTTCAAAATATGTAAGACAAAAATAGATGCAATTACAAGCAACAATTCGGAAATCTTGTATCATAGAGATGGATATTTTAAATGCTTCTATAAATAATAATAGTCCAACTAGAAAAAAATTACTAGAGATATAAAATATTTGCATAACATTATGTAATAGGAATATATAAAAGTAGAAAATTAATTTTTTAAAAAACACTCAAGGAACATATACATTTGATTATATACTGGGAAATAAAGCAAATTGTACCATATCTGAATAAGTTAATATAACAGAGAGACATAGTTTCTGACTGCAACAAAATCTTACAGATTCTAGGACACATTCTTTTGTTTGTTTTTAGAATTTCTAAATTGGTATGTCTCTTAAAATCAGTAACTTCTCATAATGGCTGTTGCCAGTTTTTCCACATTTTAACACATCTGAAATCTAAATACTTCTTATACAACATTTTAGATTCAATAAATTAAGGTCAAAATCAATAACAAAATAATTTAAAAACAAATTCATATATTTATGAAGTAAGAAATACACTTCAAAAAGCCTTATGGATTAAATAGAATGATAATAAAATACCAAGTGTTGAGATTTGTGGGTACAGCCAAAGTCATGGTAAGAGGTACATTTATAGTCTTAAATTATATTAGAAAATAAAAAACCTAGAAATTAATAAATTATAAGAATAACAAAATCAATCCAACAAAGCGAAAGAAAGAAAATCACAATGAACAAAATGTAATGCAGTTGAAAATAAAAGTATGGGAGAAAGGATTAACAAAGGCAAAATTTGCATCTTTAAAAAGAGTAATCAAATTAGTAAATCTCTAGAGATGATAAAAGTAAAAAGAGAAAATCAAATATACATAGCTTAAATAAAAAGCAGGCAATAATGTATATACAACAAATATGTAAAATGTCGAAGAGTATTAGGAATATATCCGGGCCAAATAATTTTTTTAATGTGAAAATAACAAATTTCTACATAAAACAAGTTATCCAATCTGATCCCAATAAGACTGAATGATCCTATAGCCATTAAATACCCTGAATCATTATTGAAAAATCTATCTACAAAGAGAATACAGATGGTTTTGCAAATGAGTTCTACCAAGCATTGTATAATTCCATCCAGAGACTATAGAAAAAAATAAACATTCCTCCAACTGACTTTGTTGGGCTAGTTATCAAAATCAGAGATAGTATGAGAAAGAATGATAACAGGCCAATCTTACACATGAACAAAAACACAAATGCAAAATTATTAACAAAATTATTAGCAAATGATATCCATGTCCAGATGGAGTTTATAACAGAATGTTAAGGTTTCTTTTGCATTAAAAACCATATTAATGTAATTATTATATTAGTGGCTTATAGCAGGAAAACCATATAGCAGATATTGAGACTTAGTAATCAAGATGGTGTGGTATTGGCATGAGAACTGACAAGCAAATGGAACAGAGGACAGATACTAGAAACAGATTCACACATATGGATGGACACTTGATTGCTGACAGAGCTGGCAATGCAGTTAAGGGAAGAAAGAATGAGACAACTGGTAAATCCAAAGAAACCAAAAATTGGGCTCCCTACTTTAATCCATATACAAAAACAATGCATTAGTAGCCTACATGTGAAAGGATTTTTTTCTCATTTAGAAGAAAATAGAGAGTAACATTTTTATGAATTTCATGTAGAGAAGTTTTGTGTTTGAATTGTGTGTGTCTACAGCCCTTGCCGATATCTCCATGTGAGGTACACTCCTTTAAAAAGAAATAGGTATTAAACATAAGATATGGTGGGTAAAATGTAAATAAAAGCTAAATCCAAAACCACTGAGATATAAAGCTCAAAAGATGAAGGGGAAGGAAGATTAGGATAAAAGTCTAAAACCCACTAGATGTAAAGTAAAAAATATGAGAACAGAATGAGGTTAAGACTTAGAAAAGGAAATTAAATTTTAAACAAAAATAGTCTAAGAATAAATAGGACTGAGGAAAATACTTTTTAAAAGGAACAGGTTGAATCTGGTGTGTGAGTAGACAAGGGCAATAGGCTGTTGGGAGTTGTGGTCCCTAGCACAGAGGCCCCAGGAGGTGGGCTGCCAAGAATGCTGGTCAAGGAAGCCAAGAGCCATAACTACCTTTGCCAGACTATGTAGACTTCTTCACCAAGACTGACTGCTCTCTTATCAGAGGCCACAGGTCTTCCCGACAAACATCTATGAACTTAGCCTTCCATTCCTTCTACATATATTTACCAAGTGCCCACTGTATCGAAGGTGGGGAGCCCACTGTTGGCATGAGAGATCAGGTATTCAAAGGAAAAAGGCAGCAGCAGAAAGCACCTCAAAATTGAGATAACCAATATTTACTGCAATAAAAATAAGAGTAAGAGGAGAAAATTTATCAGCATCTCATGGCCTATACTTGCCTCCTTTTCTGGGAAAAAAAAAAATCCTGTAGACACCTCTTGAATTTACAAAGAGAAACAAGAGGAGAAACAGAAAGTCACCTATTGTTTGTGGGTGATCGTAGGCAGTGAGAAGAAAGCAATTTGGGTGAATCATAAATAGAAATAATTTGCATGTCCCACCATCAATCACAATGGAGGTATCTAATTGATGTGTCATTATCAGAGGCTTTTCCAAGTACAATGTGGCATCAGTTAATTTTGAGGTATTTTCTTTACACACTTTTTTTCTGTACTAATTCCTTTGTTTTACAAATTACTTTTGTACTTCTCCACTCCTTACACCTGGAAATTTGTTCTTCCTGAAGGTAGACTATGCATATAGAGAGTAGTTGGGAAAAAGTTTCTCACATATTTCAAGACATTTTCCCCTACTATGTAACGCATCTTCCTTTCACTTTTGTATGATTTCTGTAATTCACTTTGAACTAGGATATATTTAAATCACTTTTTACTTCCACTTCCAAAACCCATATTCACAGAAGGAGACCTGTGACTTTGGGGTAGGAAAGTTCTGTTGCTTCTTGTTTTAAATGAAACATTGGTTATGCAAAACAACTGAACCAATATACAGAGGCCTGTAAAAATACTGAACTGTCCAACAAATATCTTTGAAAAACATTGATTTTGACAAGACAATCAGATGTCATTGAACACACATGTTGTCAATCAGGTGACCTAGGACAGCAGTAGGAAGATTTTTAATGGTTTATGACATCCACTTGCTGGTTCAGAGAAAATGAGTGATCTAAAAAGATCTGACAGTGGCACACAATTTATTTTTTCTGTTGAAAGAGCAAAAACTAAAGGGAGATTTTTCTTCATCCAACTTGTGGTCGATGAATGTCAAATTACATATTTGAGTGTAATCATTTTAAAAAGCAAATAAGATTCTCACTCTTTAGGTGAATATACACTCAATCAGTCCCATACAGCAGCTAAGCACCATTTATGTGACTTAAGTTCTACTCATTCATATCAGTTAATCCCAGGTAGAAGAAAGACTACGCGTACATAAATCTTTGTGGATCAGAACAGACAATTTCGGAAATGCCCGACTCTTCTGCATGGAGCAGAGTCTGAAACCTGTGCATAAGATGAAGACATCTAAATTACAGGGTGGGTAAAAATTCACAAAGCACCTTTAATCCCAAGATAAAGGTTGTGGCCTTCTGTTTTTCTCATCAACTCAACATGTCCAAGTGCAAGAACCATGCCTCTCCCCATACACACACCAACACAGATATGTCAATATCACGCTACCTGGAGACATGCATAATTATACTATTTTGAGATACCAGGGACATGAATCCCCCTCATCCATTCATCAGCTGTGCCACCTTGTACAATTAAAAAATTTTACATGTCAAAGTTTCAAAGATATTATATAAGTGATACTGGGCAATTGTAAAGACTAAATGAATATTTGAGAAGGGCCTAGCTCAGTGCCTGATACCTAGTGAGGAATCAACAAATGGTAGTCATCCCTATAATAATACTAGAAGTTGCTAACATTAAAATTTCGTTATTTTTGGTTCTACAGTAAGTGAGATTCCTGAAAAGAGGTTAAGTGATGTGATATGAAGTTTGAAGAGGTAGGGACAAAATTACACAGCCTTCTAAGCTACATTAAAGATTTTAGCATTCATCCCCAGGGCAAGGATAAGGGCAGTACACTTGCCTTTTCAGGAGAGGACACATGGTGCTGAGACAGGACAGACAGCTGAGTGGAGGCCAGTTAGGAAATACACAGGGTCCACAGTAGAGTTGGCAGCCACCTGGCACAAGCAATGGTGGTGAAGGTTCAGAAAAGTAGACTTTGGAAGATGGGATTGAGACTAATTGGAACATGTTTAGCAAACTAAAGTGCATTTTCTGATTTGGATTATAGAGAAGCTGGTAATTCTCTTCTGTGGAAACCATAAGAAAGGAAAAGACTCAGTGCTTACCCCCTCACCATCTTCCTGAATAACCTGCCTGCTCTCAAACCTTCACCCTAGGAGTTTCTTTCAGGTAACTGGAAGGAAGACAAGGAATGTAGACACAACTAAGCAGCCATCACAGTAATCCTCAGCCTCACAGCAGTGGGGTCACATTCTGAAAGCCCAGGACCAGAAGGGGACACATTCCCAAACAAGTTGGACAGATAGATGCTGAGAGTCATTCCCGGGAACCAAACCTCCACTGGAGGCCCCAGAAAAGCCCAGGAGAACCAGATTGCTCAGCTGGCCACAGACCAAGGTTGGGTCAGAGTAAGAGGCACCAGCTGCAGCAAAGGGGACCCCCAAGGTGGCCTGAAGTGGGCCAGGCCAGCCAGTGGCTTGGCCAGGCAATGGACTCAAAGCTTTGCTGCTCAAAGTACAGGCATCAGACTCACAGCACCAGCTTCTGCTGGGAGCTTGTTGGAAACACAAAGTCTCTGGTTCCACCTGTACCAAAAGAACCAGAATCTGCATCGCAACAAGAGGCCCAGGGACTTGTGTGTATGTTCAAGTTCAAGAAGCAGTAACCTAGTGAACAGTGAGAATAAATAAAAAAAACATTAACTATGGACAAAAATGATCTTTAGAGGGCCTACGCTAATTCCTGATCACTGACAGGTTAACGTGTGTGTGTGTGTGTGTGTGTGTGTGTGTGTAGGACTTCTCCATTCCAAATGTTTGCATTTTCTCACAAGTTGCATCTATCCCGAGTGAAGAGGCACCACTGACATGAGTCATGACTCTCCTCTCCACCCCTGCCAGCTCTGCTATGTTCCATTTTCCTTATATAGATTTTCATGTCTAAACTGATGAAAGCTGGGCTTCTGCTAATTACACACACCACCTCCTACACTCATAATCCTGGCACACTATGCCATCAAACATTAATAAAATAGCCAAGGAAGCCACAAAGAAAACATCATTTTAAACAGGAAACAGAAATTCTGTCAGCACTGTTTAATCCATGTGCTGGAAAGCCACACCAAGGAGAGAAGGACTCAACAGAGAGTTCATGCTTACCAATGCTCACCGCAGTTTCCTGCTCCCAGCCTGTGCTTGGCTCAGCCCTCTTTGGAACAACTGCAGTCCCAAACAGAGCACTCAGTCTTACCCAAAAGGCCAATCCAAATTCGGTATCCTGTAAGAAACTTCCCAGTTGGACAAAGAGCTATATTTTTTAACCAAAATTAGAGATATAAGCTAACTGATTTAACCAGGTTAGTCTTGTTCTATGTGTGGTCTTCCAAATAAAAACATTCCCTGCTTTAGAGATCATCTTGTCAAGTATAAAACTGCATGACATGTCATTCTCTTGGGTAATTCTGAATAGCTCAAGTGTACTTTTTGCAATGAAAACCCAAGTCCCTCGTTCTATCATTTCTCAGGATCCCTGCTTTCTTTAGAGTAAGTGTCAATGGGAAGTTATTAGGATGGGTTTACAGCAACAGAACAATTGCAAAAGCAGCAAGATACTTGAAAAAATGCTTGCCAGGACATAAATAAAACTAGGTAAGACACACATTAACATCTGGGCAAGAAAGGCTGTGTGGCTTCAGGTCAAAAATGAGGATAGGAGGAAAAACTGGGGGTTGGGGAGGACCATTTCTGGGAAAACCCAGTTGGGGTAAAAAAAATTTAGGGAGAGTCAACTGAGAGATGTTCTATATCATACTGGGGAGGAGCCCTGGCAACCGCTGAGATGGCCACCACTCCCAGGGGTCACCTCATCCCTGCGTCATCCTCCCTGTCCTGTGGGTGCAAGGCTGTGAGACTCTGGAATTGGAACCCATGACAGGTGCTGACAAGGATGCCTACAGCACAATGAAAGAGGGCAGAACATGCTGGGTTTTTCTAACCAGCTTCTGTAAGTTTTGTCATGTGCTGCACGGATGACACCTGAGTTCCCAGTGCCAGCTGGCATACATGTGTGGGAAGCATACACTAATTAACTAGCTTAAAGAGTTCAACTCAACATTTCCTAAATTCCTCCTGAGGAGTTCAGTCATAAGGTTGTTGTAACAGCCTCTTTCAAAGCACTTAAAATGTGTTGTATTAATTGCAGTAAGGCTAGCTGCTGTAATAAACTCTAAACCTCTGTGGCTTACACAATAGATAATTAATTTTCTTATAAAATCCAATGCATATGGTAATTGGTTTCTAAGACAGACCTTTTCAAAATGGACCTACAGCCACGGCTGGGGTAACTTACATTGCTAGGAAAGGAAATTACCCAGACATTTAGAGGAATCAGGGTCTAAATCATCACTGATATCCAGAGACACAAAACACCAGCCTGGCCTCTGGTTAGAGTGGTCCTTATGGGAGCTGGTAAGAAATAAGAGTTCACCCTGTCTGGCTCACAGTAGGCCCCCTGGGCCCACAGACATGAATGACAGTAATTTTCCCAGTTCATTTGTATACATGGAATGGGTGTATTCTGTAAAACCGGAATGGACTTATATGGTTCCCTGCACTGCGGGTTGAGAACTTCCAGAGTGAAGAAGGTCAGGGGAAGCCTCAAAATTTGCCTCCTCTCCAGATAAATTAGCAAATTAAAAATGATATTGCACTCTGACATCCTAGAGGACATAAGGGTGGTCATCTCTGCTGTACCCCCACCAAACTCGCCAGTGTGCCTCCCAGGAAACTTGGGGGAAACTGGGCAGCTGCAAACTCAGCCAGGGGCAGCCCCATTGCAGCTGCTGTGCCCATTGCGGGATCT
Organism: Tonatia bakeri; assembly: GCA_004024845.1. Taxonomy (NCBI): domain Eukaryota; kingdom Metazoa; phylum Chordata; class Mammalia; order Chiroptera; family Phyllostomidae; genus Tonatia; species Tonatia bakeri. Next base: position 136,544 of record PVIA01001517.1, read on the forward strand.
CCTCTGGAAATGTTTCTAGGGTTTCAGGAATATGGGATACAGCTACCAATCTGGAAAGTGCCTTGTTTCCATCTCTATCAAGAAGGAGGGCCAAAGCAGCTAACATTTGGGTAGGACGGATACAAAATGCGCCTGCATCTTTAACTGCTGGAGCTCTGCTATGAGGGAGCCTATGGGACCTGGACAGTCTAAGTTCTAAATAGCACCCCACACTGGCCTACCACGCCAATGACATCAGACTATAAGAGCTGGGGCTGAGAAGCACACTGAAGGCCATGGAAAGATGCAAGAGCTCCAGAGGATGAATTAACACAGATTTAAGGTAGAGAAGTACCCTCTACAGTAAAGGGAAAATGATCATTGCTCACATCTTCCACCTCACAGAAGCAGCCAGGATTGGGAAACATCTTTGGGCTCTAGAGGCAGCATAATTAAAACCTGGGAACCTGGTTCCAACATTGACCATGTGACAGAACGAGCTCCCAGCTCTGGGCAGGGCCCAGCAAAGGGGGCCTGCAGCAGGGCTAGGCAGTGGACCCTCCTGATGGACCCTCCAGTACTACAAGTACCCTTGGGGATGTCATGCTGAGTAGTAGCTCACCAATGGGAGAATCATATCCTAGTCCCCAGGACTCTGGAGCAAGGCCATGCCACCCACAGCACAGAATTAGGCACCACTTGAAAAAAGAAATCTGACATGCTATGGGGCCCTGGTAGAGACTAAGCATTTGCAGTGGATGTCTAGTGACCATGTCACCAGAACTGCTTCATCACGAGTGGGAATGGTCAGGTTCACCAAGTCCTAAGGTTCACAGACCCTTGGCATCCATCCAAGCATGGAGGGGTGTGTCTGGGATCAGACACACCGAGGGCAAGAGCCCTAGCCCTATGCCTCTCCCATTCCAGTACAAGGACCTCTCCCTCAGCCACCCTAGGGGGAGGGTCCTGTGTGATCAGCTGATAGAACAGGACAAGGGGTGGTCTCTGTGTGTGGGTGGACAAGAGTGACCCCTGCACAGAGTTCCCCCAGGGCTGGCTGGAGCCTCTGACTCCTCCCTCTGCCCCATTCTACATTGCTCACTCCCCCACAGAGGCTGTTCTCAAGAGATCTCCCAAGTAAACTTGTCATATATAATGTGGGTCTCGGAACCTGTTTTCCCAAAAACCCAAACCTAGCGATGTTTTTAATGAAAAAAATCCTAAGATATCTTTAGGGGGGAAAAAGAGCTTAGACAGTCATAACTAATCAGCTTGCCTGATGCACAAGCCATTTTTGACACATGGAATGAATGTTCTTTAGGAAACAGTCATTATAAAAGGCACACAATCCCAGGATCATCCAACTTGATTGGTGCTCCATTCCTGAGGAAGGTGTGGTAGAGACTGGATGGGAGTCTCAGTCAGTCCCTGCTCTCCACCCCAATTGTATGTGGAGCCTGTCCACCTTGGACATTTACTGACACTGTGCCCACAAAATCATCTGTGGGATGAGGCCAGTGTAAGGGAGGAATGAGACCACAAATGAGACAGCCCAGCACAAGGAGACACTCAGCACCACCCAGTCCATCCTTTATGGCACTCATGTGACAACTTCCTGAAAGTGGGAAGAATGCCAGGAGAGAAATTAATATTTGATGCATTTCAGTTGTCGGTTAGCTCTGAACACCAGCTGTGAGACATCTAAGCCAGCTTAGTCTCATTTTATTAGCACTTCACCACCAAAAAGGATCAAAGTCAACAGAAATTCTGCTTCATAAATTATCTTCAGAGCCCTAAGTTGTCAAAGAAAAAACAAGAGAGCCCTGTTCTTAATCAAGCGTATTAGAGCAAGGCCTTTTCCAGAACCTGTTCTGAGGTGCAAGGTGGGGTAGTCTAGTGTGAAAATACTGGCAAGTGTGCATCTTTCATGGTGATTTGCCAGATGATGCCCAGATGCCCCAGGTACCACTGAGAGCCTCATCCTGCCACAGACAGCTTGTCCTGTTGAAGAGGTTTTAGGAAAAATAAATCCTGACTTTTTCTTTAACCTCCAATCTATGACAACCTCTGCCAGCCAACAACAAAAGCTACCTGAGGGCCCTGTGAATAGCAAAAATCAATTATGCCATCATCTCTGATGATGCAGCAGGTACAAAAGAGCAAAGGGAAACAGAAGACAAGAGACAGCACCTTCACCTGGTTCAGCAAAGTTAAACACAGCTAGATTTCAGTCAACAGCTGGATTATAGTATCCTGTTTCTGACAAGATTACAAGAAGCAGATTAATTCTCTCAGTGCTGCTTAATTGTGGGAAAGGTTTCTGTCCTCAAAATCCACCAAAGGTTGATGACAGGTGTGTGTCAGAGGAAGGCCCCTGTGATCCCTGCCTAATTGTTCAGAAATGGATGGGGGAGGGGAAACCACCAGGAGATGATGTTTTGGGATGTGTACATGCACTCAAAAAAACTACTCAGAAAGGTAGATGTTGATTTTAAAAGACCAGAGCTCCACATTTTTCAGTTAAACTTTTTAACTAAAAAACTTAATAATTTTAGTTCTGTGCTATAATTTTAAATTATAAAAATGTATAGAAAACCTAAAAAGAAAATGATAACATGGAGGTTGTTTTTAGATATTTTAGATATTAGACAATGGAAAGTGATACTCTTTTTTTAAAATTGTTGTTCAATTACAGTTGTCCCCATTTTCCCCATATTCTTATTCTTAAAAATGTGGCTAACAAAGACCGCTAAACTCACAAGGATAAACTCATAATATCTTCTTAACAAAAGACTCAAATTACAGGTGGTATTGACTTCAAGTTCACTAAAAAATACACCCAGCTACCTGTTTGGGCACTAAAGTCTCTTTTTGTCTACTATCACGGGGCAAGGATGGGAGAGGCTGGTATTATAGGAGCTGTGCTCCACCCCTCATATCCATATGTTGAAGTCCTCAGCACTCAGAATGTGACAACACTCGGAGATAGGGTCTTTGCATAGGTAATTAAGTTATAATGAGGTTACTAGGGTTGGCAGTAATCCAGTATGGCTGGTGTCCTTAGAAGAAGAAGAGATTAGGACACAGACACACACAGAGAAAAGACCATATGAGGACACAAGGAGGAGACGGACATCTGCAAGCCAAGGAGAGAGGCCACAGAAGGAATGAACACTGCTGGCACCTTGATGTCAGACTTCCAGCATCCAGAACTGTGAGAAATAAATTTCTGTTGGTTAAATGGCCCAGTCTATGGTACTTTGAGGTGGCAGCCTGAGCTGACTAATGCAGCCACTATGAGGAGGAAAAGGGGTCCTGTGAGCATGCCCCTGAGAGAGACTTTACTCAAATGGAAAAAGGGATCAGGCAAGACAGACAAGGCACACATCCCTACAGTGAAAGTTCCTCTGGGGTAAGACCCTGGCCCACCCCCAAGAGGGCCAAGAGTGTTGGGGGAATTCCCTCCCCTGGCCAGTATGGAATTGAGTACAGCTGCAGCCCACCCGGGCTCAGACGACACAGGGTGTCCAAGCACCTTGGCCGCCAGGTCAAGGGCTAGTCTCTAAATGGCAGATGCCACATCTGTACCCAGAAAGGCAGGAGTGCCTGGTGGGGACAGCATAAAACTGACAATCTTCCTGGTGAATACACAGGAAATATGAGACATGCTTTTGGGGAAGGAACTTGGGGATTGGGTTCCTAAACAGCATATAGACATGTATGAACAGATGTTGGCTGTTGGCCCGGCAGTCCTGCTTTTGGGGGCCCCCAATTCTATGGGGCTACATGACAGTGAAGGACATTGTATGCCCCATGGTATGGACACAGCCCTGTGCATGAACGTCGAGAGCAAGGAATCTCTTCTATTGGATCATGAACTGTTATCCTCATGCTCAGAGGCTCCAGTGCCCATCATTCCCATGGTCCTGGGAACAACTGAGAATCGGGTCAGCTGACAAATTCAGGGTGAGGCACAGTGACACTCGCCAGAGCCTGAATTCAGCATGGATCTTCTTCTGCTCCTGGCCTTCCTAGTGTGTAAATCCTTTGGACTTGTTAGTTTCGATCAGGTTCTGATCATTTGAAATTAAAAAGTTCTAATGAGTGTAGAGAGAGCCAAAGAGATGTGGATGATGACTTTGTTTATCCTCAAAGGCTAAGGAAACAGGTGTGATGTAAGGCTGCTCTTTCACCATATTTGTTTAGAAAATGTACACATGGCCTCGCAGTATATTTATTTAAATCCCATAACACAGCAACATACAAAACATATCAGACAGGCTTGCTTTCTGATGTGAATTAAAGTCACACACACCATGACTTTGATTTCTTATCTACTTCCGTTGAAAGAAATACATATCTGAATTTAGATATGTAAATTTCAAAGCTGCCTTTTAATACATCATATTAGTCTCTTCTTCCAATATTTTGATTAGCTATGCCAAGAGTTAAGTAGTCATGACCACTTTGAAAACTTATAATATGAAAGCCACAATGGGATATCACGTTAGGGGTTCTACCCTGGAAGTCAGATATTGGGGGTTCCTTATTGGTGATTCCACATTCGGAGTTCCACATTGGAGGTTGCACACTGGGGGTTCTGGACTGGGTGTAAAACAGTGGAGTTCTGTGTTAGGAACACCACATTGGGGGTTCCACGTTGGAGATTCCATACTGGAGATACTGCACTGAGGGTTCTACATGAGGGTTCCACACTAGGATTTCTCACTGAGGGTTCAGCTTTGAGTGTTTCCCATTGGGGGTTACATATTGGAGGTTGTACATTTGGGGTATCATCAGCACCTTTACACTCTGGTCATCTCCAACCCCTCCCAAGAAGAAACAATGACATAGCAGTAGGTAGGTAGCCATGGACTGAGACAAACCTGAGTTCATATTCAGATCTGAAGTTTATCAGATGCTTGCCTTTGAGCAAGTCACTTAATGCCTCTGAGTCAGGGCTCTTGTGAGGATAAAATTTTAAAACCTGCATATAAATCATTGATCACAGTGCTTGGCACATAGTAATTACTCAACAGAGGCTAAGCTTTAGGAAAAGTGATTGGCATCCTGAAATAGAAACAGGATATTTTATAAATAATAAGATTAAAAAAGAAACAGAAGGAAAAGGAGGAGAAAGAGGAGGAGGAGAGGAATGAATGGGGGAAGAGGAAAAGGAGAAGCAGAGGAGAAGGGAAGGAAGAGGAAGAAAAAATTAAAAGGCATGAATTTTAGTTAATAATAAAGTGTCAATATGGGCTCATTGGTCTGTCAGAGGTATCGTTCTAATGTCAGGTGTGAATAGCAGGGGAAGCTTGATGTGGGGTGTCTGGGAACTCTGTACTATCTTTGCAACTTTTCTGTAAATCTGAAACTATTCTAAAGTTTCAAAGATCATTTTACAATCAACATATACAGCATCAATCTGATCTTTAAAGTGTAATACATTGTCTCCTGGCTGGCCCCCCATTCTGTGCCATCTTTCCTTCCTCAGGACATGTGTCCTGGCACAGCAGGGACCTGGTCCCATTAAGCTGGAAGTCTCTGCACACAATTGTTGATTGAAGGGGTACAGCCTTATAACTACTTGACCAGAAACACAGCCAGCCCTGTGGTTTATCCACATCAGCATTTGCTGGAATGTTCTCAGCCTTGGGACACATCTCAGCCTTCTCGTCTCATGTCCACAAAAAAGGAGAGAGAGAAAAAAGGTGCCTGTCATGTGGGAGATCATAGATGATCTGGTCCTAGCCAGGTCCTCTTTGTAACTATGGGGCCTTGGACAGTCCTGGCATCTTTGTAGGTCTTGGTTATTCACCAGGTGAATCAGAAAATCCAAACTTTGGGTCTCCTTTAGAATTACCTGTAGCATTTTTAGCCAAGTGCAGTTTTTCCCAGCATGAGTCTGAGATACCTGGGGTGCTTGACAAAAATGCAGGTGAAAATGCAAATGCCCAGGTCCTCACCCAGCCTTAGGAATCAGAGTCTCCAGGGCAGGGGCCTGGGCATCACTACTTAGAAAAAGACCCCCCAGCTAATTCTGATGCAAATCCCCACCCAACTGGAAGCCGCACTCTGGAGAGAGCCACAGTACATCCCACCCCTGCCCCTGGCTCTCAGACATCATTGGCCAGAAGCAATCTTCCTTGACAAAAAGATTCCAAACTTGAGTGTGTCCCAGCATCATGAAAATGCAGATTCATGGGCACCACCCCCAGGGGTTCTACTTTGGTCAGTCCAAGACAATCAGGAATTTGCTATGAAAATTTTCTAGGTAAGCAATGGACCACTAGGTGGGAGTTTCTCCAAGTGGGGACATTGGCTGTGCCTAGCATGGCACCTGGCACATGGTAAGTATGTATAACCATCTAAGGTATGAATGACACACAAATCAACAAATTCCCTTGAAGGAGCAAGTTTTGTTTACTCTTCTGAAAGAATGAGGCTCCAGCCATCCTCCCACCAAAAATACATGAAGAGTGACATTTGTATATGAAAGTTTCTTCTTATAATTATTCAATATCCATGTGGCTACAAATATTTGCAGGATACTTCACATTCCATGTGACCAAAAATCTAATAATGACTGAACCTCACCAATAGAAAGATTGAGGCCCCACTGGGTGTTCAGTATTTTCTCAAAGACCACAGTCAGCAAGAGAGAGAAAACACAGCACCTGAGTGCCCAGAATCCTGACCACCCCCACTGCCATATTTCCTCCTGAAAAACTCTGCCCTTGCTCCAAATGCTGCATACCAACTAATCCCTAGGCTAGGAGCTGGGCTGTGTAGGTGAGTTTGGCTACATTCTTTGTTTGTTTTGTGGAACAAGTTGTCAGAAGTGCATGTGAGACCACATAGGGCATGGAGGGAGGAACCCCATCCCCCACCTGCACCCTAGGGTGTATATGCTGGGTCTGTGGCCACAGAGGAGAGGGAGGCCATGGGTTGGCTGCATGTGGCCCCATGTTCTCCACAGGATGAAAGGTGGGTGGGCATGCAGGGCATGACCAAGATGAGGGGTCCCCCTGCTGCTGTGGACTTGCCAATGGTGAAAAGTTCTTAAATTCCCAGGGTGGCTTGTGTTTAGTGTAAGGGGCTTCTCTCTCCTCTCTCCTGCCTTCCTCATTGGGTGAGAAAGAGAACCAACCAAAACTCCCTGAGACTCTGCTGTAACTTCTGTTCTTCTAGAACATTCTGTCTACTCCCCTCTCTGCACACACATACACAGTATGGCTGGCCGATTTACCCTGGTGTGTTTTCTGCTTCTCATTAGTGGCCTGAGGGAGGAAAAGTGACTCAGAGTGGGTAGAAAGGTGGAGGTGGCAGCCACACTCTGAGATGGGGGGCTCAGGGGAGATAAACTTGCATTACTCCCCCATGGCCAGCCATCCCTAAAACCCTCCTTTTATTCTGGCTCTTGGGCCAGCCCCTCTCTGGAAGACAGTGTCCATGTAGGGGTTTATCAGCATGGAATTGCAGCAGGTGACTAGAAAAGGATAGATGGGCTGGCCATCCAGACAGTTTCAGAGGAAAGGAGGATTCTGAAAATGGAACTGTAATGTCCTTAGTGAAACCATGTGCCTGACTTCCCCACTTGCCACCACATTGAAAAATTGCCTCCTGAATAAAATCCAAAGATTGTGCCGGGAGAAGAACGTGCTGAAGGGAGGGAGGCTGTCTCCACTCCTGCAGTCCTCTCCCTGTGGTGACTCAGAGGGGACACAGTTGTTTAACATGTGTATCCAAACAGGGACACAGGGCAGAACTTAGACGAACACAGCATGTTCAAACTTGGCTGAAGGCTGAAGGTGACCCCACAGGGAACACGACAATGCAGATATCTGAGGTTCAACTTACACTGTGTCTCTGGACCCTCGAGATGGTCCCACTGTGAAACCCAGGGAAAGGGTAGCCCTGGCAGGTTTTCCCTGACACCAGGTGGCCTCTATGAGGGGTGGGGGGAAGCTGCCTTCACTCATCCTTCCCCCTGCAGAACAGACCTCCCTGGAGAGAGAAGACAGCAAAGCCTGGTCCCTGGTCCTGCCCACTCCAGCTCTGTGCAGCTTCCTCACCCTGAAGTGAAATATGGGATACCCAGAAGTCAGCTGAATAGAAAGTGTGCTCAGGAAGACATCTGCACTGAGCATGGCTTTGTTAGAGCTTCTTAAGCAAATGCCTAACATTCCCTTAATCGTTGGAGTCTGTTTTAAGACAATAAAATGGCTCAAAAGGTTATGCCACATGCTGGTACTTTGAGAGATGGAGTTTTTGAGGGACCCTCAGTGTCTGAAGTCTGATTTGGTACAGGGCAGACCCCAAAATGCACCTGTGGCTAAGCTGTGCTGTGGGCCCAGGCAGGTGGGGAGAGAACAGCAGAGGTACCTGGGGTGGGACTATGGAAATACTGTGGTCTTCGAAAGAATACACAGGGGAGGTGACAGACTTGCCAAGCTTCATCCTTTGTCCTGCTTTTGTCCCATTCTTCCCTCTCGGAATGCAGGTAGGTACCCAGAGATGGAGCAGCGTTGCCTGGAGAGGACTGAGGGAAGAAGAGTAAGCAGGACCTGGAAACCAAAGAGTTCTCTCACTAGCACTTTAGTCTTCTAGCTCTCTCCACAAACCCCTCTAGTTAAGCCACCAGAGTGGGTCTGCCACAGGCGAGTAAATAGAACTAAGGGAACCATGAATACAGAGGTCTTGTTGTATTTCCACTCTGCAAGGAGAGCCTCGCTGTCTGTGAAACCCAGGCAGACTCCCAGAGAACGCAGAGTACTGAAGCCCATACTGTATTTCAAAATGTGTTTGCTCCATCTAATAGTTTCATATATTACTGGCCCAGACTGACTGGCCCAGAATACTGGTGCAGGTGTAGCTATTTTCCACCAGTTTGTCACTTTGGGTTAAAGCCATTAATTGGTTCCTCATAACTAACTATTGGTTAGGGGGAAGGGGGACGTCCCCCATTATTTAAATGTGTAAGTGTTGGAATTTTATTTCCTCTTTGATGAAAAGTTTGAAATTTTTACCCTGTCACAGAACAAAAGGAACTGTGACTTCTGTTTCACCATTTGCATAGCTGATTTCATGCACTTTTGACAGTTCTATCATGCTTCTGACAGTTATGGCTCCCCCCCTAAGGGAAGGTGAGAGGGGGAATCTGTTCCTAACCCATATTAGCTCATCCCCAAATGTTACACTTTATGTAACCTAAAGAATGAGTTTAGCAGAACATTTTGCCTTCAATTTGGAAAATAGCCCCACAGATCTCTAAGGAGATGACTTCCTTGAATTTATTAAGATGCCTCCACGTGAGGCTCCCACAGACCAGAGAAGCTGACCAGTGCTCTCTAGGACAGACACTTAGGCTGTACTTTCTTTCTCTACCATCACCTCCCTCATCAGCTGGCTCCAGGCACCTCCTGTGCAACCAATGTCTAAACAAAGAAAGAGATGAACAGAAGGCCCAGCCTCGGGAGGAAGTAGGAGATTCAAATATCACCTTCCATACCCCTCTAAGTTTCCTAAGACTCTGAACAGGGTGCCAAAGGCTATCTATAGTCAAAATTAAAGGACCAGCAATCCTGAGAGAGCAAAGAGTGAAGAACACACTGGATGTCAGATTTAACGTCAGGCCACACCTCCAGTGGACTGTCTGGTAGAAAAAAAGAAACAACTCTAGGAATCAGCCTTTTAAAATGAGTCATTTCAAGTTTCAGCTAGTTTAAAAACAAGAGAAAATAAAGAAATGTCACTGTCATAAAAACAATCTGTCCCTTCATGAGAAATTTCAGTGTGTACATGACACACTTTTCTCGCCTCTCAATGCAAACAGAGTTTTTTACAAATTGTTTTTTTTTTAAATGAGATTTGCACAGGTCCATAATAATGCTCTAAAATAAAACCACCCATCCAAATTCTCTGAATTGCATTTCTTGCCATAACTTTGATGATATCCCAAAGCCAGAAGTGTGTTACCTTATGCTGTTTGGTAAATGCCTGCACATGATTTTCCAAACAGAAAGGAGGTTATGCCAAACTAGTTATGCGAATAGGCAAATGCCATGTGGCTCCATTTCCCAGCAAGATGCTGCAGTAGATAAACTTGTTTATTCATTGATGATCAATGGGCCATTGGGAGATAGGAATGGATTTCATTAGTCCAGTTCGTAACTAGCAGCCCAAATTTAATCACATGCACAAGACAGTGCCCTTCAAATAGGAGCACAGACAGTGATTCTACAAAAATGATCACACCATTGAACTGCAAAATGGGGTCCTTCGAAGCACTTCCATGGGCATTTTATTGCCTCAACAGTAAAAATAGTGGTACTATCTGGAGAAAAATTATAGCTGCCATTTCCAGGTTTTCTGTGGTAATTAACCTAGATGCTCCAAGGTGATGAGAGGCCTCCCTAATGACTCTATCGCTCAGAAAGGGAACATTTCCCTCTGATCTCTTCAGACAGTATCATCAGGGTGTTGTCAGTGCAAACAATACCCTTATCTAGTGCCTTTTCAAGTCACCTGATTAACTGGAGAAAATAGAAACAGAGAGAAAAGAGCATGTCCTTGCACAGTGGAGGTAAATGTCACTGAAAGGCCAGGGGACAGTCCTGCTTGGGCTCACAGCTCTGGCTGGGTCTCTTGGGGGCCACTCAGCTGCTCCTTGACCAGCAGGTGGCCCTTCAGGTCTGGGCACAAAAACCACCACTTCCCGGAAGCCCCCGCCAACCTGTTCCAGGGGAATGATGAACCCCTGTGAGGCCTGGGTCACAGTTCAGTTTACATCGTGTGGTCTACAGACAAAGTTGCAGTCTCTCCCAAAGTGACCAAATCTGCAATTTCTCAAAAGAAGCTCCCAGAGAGGCAACAAGGACAAGAGGCCTCTGTGGTGGTGATTTCTTTCTCCCACATCCAGCCCATGCTCCAGAATGAGGATCAGAAGACCCACAAAATGCACCCTTGGAGGTACAGAACAGGAAAGGATTTCAGCCTAAAATGGAACTGGAGGATGGGAAATGGAGGTCCTCATGCAGGTGCCCTCAGGAAATCCAAACTTAAGAACTGAGAAACTGATTTCCCATAAATACCTAACTTACAGAAAACTGAAATTTATCTCCTGACCAATGTTCATCCTCCAAGCATCTCTCCCCACCCTCAAGCCAATGAACTTTCCAGTTGAACTCTGGCTGGACAATCCCTTTTGCACTCCTTGCTCCAACCCTCAATGAACTCACCTGTAGCTTGTTACAGCATGCTAATCCCAAATTGCAATTCCTCTGCTAGTCCTAAATAAACTCAATTTCTGGTAATTTGAGTTTTCCCCAGTTTACTCTTTTATTGCTGTTGACAAGAAGGTATTTTTGTGTTGGACTAAAGTCAGTGCAAGACACAGGAAGCACTTGGTAATGAAGCTATTTGTAGTAACCGTAGCAGCTAACCTTCTTTCTGGGGGTAGTATGTGCCAGACCCTGGGCTTAATGCTTCACCCACATTATCTCCAAAAGGACTCACAGCTTCAGCAAGTCCTCCCTGGGGAACCTTAGGAGGAAAGGGAATGCCAGTCTCTCACATGAAGGTCTGGGGAAATGCTGATTTCTCAAAGATACCAAGGACAAATTTTTATCTAATGTAGAGGAAGTGATGTGCGTGCATGAACGTGCATGTGTGTCCACCTAAGTGTGGGTTTGTCGGTGTGTGCATGTGGGTGTTTGTGCACTTGGGTGGGTGTGTGTGCGTGTATATGTATGTGATTTCTTTGTTTTTCCTGGTCTGCTCTGCCTTGGTGTAGGAGGGGCAATGCTGCCAGCCCAGCTTTCAGGAGAGGGAGGAACGCATGCCATCTTGCCACTCCAGGGCCTACCTGCCTGGAAACAGTCTCTGAGCACCAGCAGGGCACATGCCCTAGATGACCGGGTTTGGGGCTGCAGCTTGACAAAGAGTCCATTTGTCCCCAAGTCTCCCATGTGGGCATTGCCAACCCAACTCATAGAACACCAAGGGTGGCTCCTGACAACACCATATGCCCCCTCTGTGTCCCAGTGGCAGACTTGAGCTGGGGGTGTGTAAGGTTTGAAAAGCAAATGTTCTTCTGAACCCTATGGGCTCATTGTTCAGTAGAACAGTGGTAACATAATGCATTTTCATTTACTTAGCCTTAAATATGTGTAAATTAAAGGGTTTTCTTTTATTAAAAATAACACTGAAACTCACCACTGATGTGTTTTTGTTATTCTAAAAAGAAGCAGTACTAAAGGAATGAGGCTCTAATGACATTTCGCATTCAGATTCCTGTCTTGCTGGAGAAAGTGGGGCCTCTCCACCTCATGGCCTAAGCTCCCAAATAAAGCCCCACCCAATGATGCTGCCATGGGCAACTTTCACTCCACACACATTCTCATTGTCTTAAGCTATGATGGAGGGAATGGCTCACCCTGGTTGGAAGCCTAATTTTACCCAAGAAAGAAAAATAAATTGCTGCTCTCCCACCGGAATCATGGAATATTGGAGAAACATGTGCAGTGGGGAAAGAAAGGGGTGCCGGAACTTCATTAATGTCAGAAAGGTAATGGCCCTGTCGCGTGTTCCAGGAGAAAGGATTCAAACATCACTGTTCCGCCTCCTTCACCCAGCCCTGTCCTCATAGCCGGATGGTCACACAGCCCTCAGTAGCCCCAAGTCGTCTTTCCAGTGCATCTCACGCGCCTGAGCCTGTGATTCTCACCAAAATTCCCCCTGCCGACAGCTGGCATCAAGACTCCTCTGCCCAGCTCACCAAGCCCTCCCAACCTGACCCGCAGTCTCCCTCTGGGAAGCAGTACCCCTTCTAACAGGACCCCTGCATTCTAGGCTGTTAGAACTGGTTCAGCCCTCTGTATCACTGTCCTGGGGCTGTCACAACAAACTACCACAATCTGAGTGGCTTAGAGCCACAGAGATGTGTTCTCTCACTTGTCCGGAGGCCAGAAGTTCAAAATCAAGGCATGGGCGGGGCCAGACTCTCCCTCTTGGCTCCTGATTGCTCTGGCAATCCTCTGCATACCTTTCTTGGGTGGTACTCTCCTCACTTCAGTCTCAGCCTTTGTCTTCAGAAGTGTGTTTGTGTCTTCAAATGGTGTTCTCTCTGTGTCTCCTCTCTTCTAAGGACACCAGTCATAGTAGATCAGGGTCCACCCTACTCCAGTGTGACTTCGTCATATCTTAATTAACTGCATTTGCAATGACTTGTTTCTCAATAAATTCACATTCTGAAATTCTGGGAAGGACATGAAGTTAGGGGACACGTTTTAGCCCAGTATACCCTCTCAGCTAGTGTGTGAGGGGCATGTATTGCTGAGGACCTCACAGGGATGGGATAGACAAACACTACTTATTTCTAGATCTGTTGTCATTCCACTGCTGCCTGCTTCAAGCTGCCCCTGAGGTGCCTCTTCATTCTCTTGGGCTACAACCTCTTCTCCCTGGATCCCAACTCAAGACCTGTCCCCCATATCAAGCCTTCTAAGTGCATTTGCTTTCATTGTTCCCTGTCCTTCTGGTTGCACTAGCTCTTTTGCACTCATGCTGTGTGACACAGGCGCTTCTGCTCCCTAGTCACCTCCAGCCTCGTGTTGGCGACTTTCTCCGATGTGGCCCTTGTGTCTTCAGTTAGATCCTAAGCTTATATAAGACAGGGTCACATTTTACTTTTATGTCCTCACTTTGGCACTTAGCAAAGTACTGTGTGCTGCAGGTAATCAGGAGACATTTGGAGAGATGGAGGATGTTCCTGTTTCAGTGACATCCCAACCAGAGAAGAAGACAAACACAGCTCTGGGAAAACTGCCTTCTGAGTTCACAATTATCTCAGAAATCCAAAAGTATTTTAGACTACCTACAACATCTTACTAATAACACAACTAAAATATTTCTATAATAAAATGTACCCAAAAGTGGACTGCACCCTTGAAGAGAGCACCTGTCAGCTACCTGCCCCTCATGGGGGAGGGGGTAGTTGCAGGTGGCCGTAGGTAAGCAGCAGTGTGGGGAGGAGAGCAGAGGTGGCTTGATTCCTATCCATGAGGCTTTCCCCTGCATCCCCTGGCAGCTTCTCCAGCTGCCTATCCTAGGTCTTGAGCTGAGAGATAGAGGGCAATCACTGCCGCCTGCCAGGCCAGCAGGCATGGGTGCCACCACAGCCATCTTTCTTCTGCTATGAGGCTTCAGGTGGGGACTTCCCAGGCACAGAGTCACCAAACATCCCTAGCCATGACTCCTTCTGCTTCTGAATTAGCTGAGAATTTCACTCAGATTCCTGGACACTGGGTTCTGTCTCTTAGGACCACACATTTTAGGACTCCCTGATATGGGAACAGCTTGGGAACAAATTGGTCTCTGTGCATGTGGAATGTGAGCATCTCTGCCAATGAGAACTACAAAGTCATGTGATGCTCCTTCCAACCTAAGGAAAAAGGAGCCATAACTGTAAGGACAGTTACTAAGAGTATGGGTGGGTGGCTGAAGAAATCAAAGGCTAAAATTGACAGACAGCAAAGAAAGAAGTGGCAGAAGGGGATTTGGTACATGGACGAGTTAAGGGGATAGAGAGAAAATAACCAGTAAAGAAACTGAGGAGAGTAGATCAACAGATAGGGTCCAGATACTTCCCTCAGGGATCAAAGTTAAAACCCAATATTATTAAAATCCAACATTAGCAAGGCTTTTGGGGATATCCATGCTGTCTAACTATGCCCCTTCTGTAGAGCCCAGGTAAGAGCTCCCAGTGAGAGCACTGTTCCCATCAAGTGTCCATGAGGTGCAAGGATGCAGCAAAGATGGTAGGTGGAGTGTACAAATCTCACCTCTAGGACCACAGCCCTCATCCTCCAGCTCCAGGAACAGTGCTCATGGATGAGGGGCCCTCTAGGATCACCTCAACTAGAGGGAGCTGCCCCTTTGTACTAGGTTGATAAGTGTCCCCCAAAATTCATGACCACAGGAACCTCAGAATGTGACCATATTTGGAAATAGAGTCTTCATAGGTATAATTAAGATGAGGTACACAGAAACAGGGGAGCCTGATACATGATGACTGTTGCCTTTTTAAAATATATTTTATTTATTGATTTATTTATTTTTAGACAGAGGGTAAGGGAGGGAGAAAGAGAGGGAGAGAAACATCAAGGTGGGGTTGCCTCCCTTGTGTCCCCTATTGGGGGCCTGGCCTGCAGCCCAGGCATGTGCCCTGACTGGGAATCAAACCAGCGACCCTTTGGTTTGTAGGCCAGTGCTCAATCCACAGAACCACACCAGCCAGGGCTGTTGTCTTTATAAGAGGAGAGGAGATGTAAAGACACACACACACAGAGTCAAGATGGCCATGTGGCGACAGAGACAGATTGGAGTGATGCCTCTACAAGCAGTGAACACTGGAAGCTGCAAGAAGCCACGAAGGATCCTCCTCTACAGGTTTTAGAGAGAACATGGCCCTGCTAACACCTTTATTTTGGACTTCTGATCTTAAGAATTGGTATTAAATTTCTGCTGTTTTCCGTCTCCTGGTTTGTGGCACTTTGTTTTAGCCGCCCCTGGAGACCATGCATCCTCCAAGGTTATACTCCTGTACTGCCTGGCCTTTCCTGGTGTTGCATTTAAGGTATTCTTCAGGGGCCCTCCACCCTAAGATTCCTATGGGATGGTCCAAGCTCTGTGTAAAACTGCATCTCAGTCCAGCTCCCACTCTACCCATGCCTGCTTGCAGATTTCCACTTCAGAGTGTATGTCACAGGAAATCCAAACCACTATAGACAGCAAGATTTGGGGGCAGTAGAATTGCAGAGGGAGACCCTTTCTTTATTTCAGAAGGAACTGCACTAATGTTTCTTCACTTTGTTTGAGATTATAATATCCCAGAAGCCTGTTATCTTTGCACTAACAGATGTGTACATGCAGGTACACACACGTGCACATAAACGTTTCTGAGATGGGAGCCAGGAGCTGTAACTGTTGGGGCCACAGTTCAGCCTACCAAGAGTTAAAGACCAGGTAGGTGTTGGTTTTTAAAAAAAAATTCACAGTGAAATCAGATTCTTCAAACTCCATCCTTGCTCTAGTTAACTGCTCAGCTAGTAGCAGAATTGGCTCTTTTGGGCCTCCAAGCCTTCACTCTCTGGCCACTATTCTAGTAATTGTTGGAACACTAGAAGCTGGGAGAGGGTTCCTCACTCCACAACCTGATACCTCTCTCAGGAATAAGCGGGAGAGGCCTCCCCAGTGATGATGATGGGCCACTGGCTGTGCTGCCTGGGAGTTCCCCCAGGCATAATTGCTACCTCAACTGGACCATTGCCATCAGACAGATTGGTCACGTGGAGTAGAAAAAGTTTTAATAACTTAATTGAATCGAGTGTAGCCCTAACAGTATCACTCAGGCAGACCTCCTACCTTGAGCTGAGAGCAGAAAAATTTGCCCTCCAGGCAGGTGGAGCCACAAATAATCTCAAAGCCATCAGAAGGCAGCTTTGGGCATTGAACATGGGTTATAGCCACCACTGTTAATACTTTAGGGGACCCTAATATGGCTCCTCAGATAAATTTTCCACATGCATATTCACCTCCAAGGGATACGAACAAGCCGTACAAATTATTTCTAAATTTATCTTATAACTACATCGATGTCATGCAGAACTATCAAGTGGTTGAACACAGACTGTCATTCAGACCAGTGGAGAAAATAAACACCTCCTCCAGTCATGCAAAGCCAAGGCCCAACAATGAGCACACACAGTTTCTCATCCAAGTGTCAGACACTTTCAAGATCAAGAAATGACCTTGAAACCTAGAGGACTGAGCACAGATGAAGATGTGGACAAACTGTTGGGGAGGAAGCTGGGAGAGGAAAAGAAGCAACGTAACTAATCAGCTGAGAGGCTTCAAGCTAAGGAATGATTATTGATTTTTGTAGCTAAGCACAGCCAGGTCCTTTAAAAGGACAAAGTCTAAAGCACAGCACAGCTAGAGATGTATGGCCCCAGCAAATCCAAAGACAAAGATAATTGTGTTCTATAAGTTGTTTTCCATAGTTCTGAACTCCCAAGAGACAGAGAGGGACCATGCAATGATTGAACACATCAATGGGGGTATTATTTTGGACATTAAAGACATGAGGTTTGATACACCAACAGACCTGAGAAACGGGCAATGCCTTCTGAGAAATCAAAGCAATTATTTTCCCAATTCTTTCGTTGCCATAAGATAACAAAAATTAGTAAAATGTTACAACAAAACCCCAAATCCATAGCTCTTTGCGATCCTTTACAGAGACCTATGATAAGACCATTTGCTCCTTTTTT
The DNA here is from genome assembly GCA_004024845.1 of Tonatia bakeri. Taxonomy (NCBI): domain Eukaryota; kingdom Metazoa; phylum Chordata; class Mammalia; order Chiroptera; family Phyllostomidae; genus Tonatia; species Tonatia bakeri. The sequence continues at coordinate 153,856 of PVIA01001517.1, forward strand.
TAAATAACATCCATTTGTATTGTGTTGCCTCTCATCCTTCCCTGAAGTACTCTACTACAAAAAAAAAAAAAAAATGCCTTTTTTTCCTTTTAAAACATCTTGTTAAGGGCAAGGGGGAACAACTGACCCAATTTGAATGCCAATTAATCCCATCACCAAACATAGAGCTGTATGGTGTAGACAGACCACTGTTTAATGGTCCTATAACCACAAATTACCTTAATTTCAGCAACCTCTGTAAGCTAGCAACCAACTATTGAGCATCTCATTGATTTGGGCTTAGGAATTAGAGAGAATGCAGAGAAAGTGGGAGCCAACAACTAAAGCCAGCCATTAGTCACAGAGCCGCAGAGCTTGCGTGTCAAGGTGACAACTCTTGTTTTTATCACACTTCAGGAGAACCAAATGTGCCACCAACAACCCTCCAGGGGGTGAGTGTGGTGATTTAGGATGGTGCTAATTGCTCCCAAGCCCTATCCACAAATACTTTTTTAAAATAAGAGAAACACACTCATAAAAGGGATTCTTAAGAAATAGTTCTAAAATACCCAAAATAATGGCTGTGTAGTATGGGCATATTCAGATCTCTTAAGCAGCTATTCTGAGTCTTGCATGCTCTCACGTGTGACTTCCTGGGTCTTCACAAACGTTCCTTCGAGCCTGGCTCCTTTGCTAGAATTTCAAATCAGGGAACCCATCGACAGTACAGCAAGCCAGACTGCATGGTGAAAAAAATTAATCTAGGCTCATGTGGTTCCAGGTATTCTAAAATTACTCATTTGCCACAAATTACCCATCACCTTCCTTCAAATGACTGGAGGTAAATTATTACTCCATTTTGCTTCAGAAGTGGTGCACTGGCTTTCAAATAATTCCCCTATTTCAGAGGGGAACAAATGTGATCCAGCAACAGATATTTAAGGCAAAACAAACACTTCTATGCTTTTTTATAAATCAGTTGTTTAGCTGAGGGAATAGAAATCATCAATAGAAATACCATTCCCCCTTTATGTTTAATGCAGGCATGTCACTTTCGGCATTTAGAGGGGCTGCATTTGGGCATGTTTCCATCTGGAGCAGAGGGCAGGAGGCAGCAAATAACATGTGCAGGAGCCCCATGAAAGAAATGAAAGGTGGGACCCTGATCTCCCCTCTGATCACAACTAAGTAGGCTCACGGCAACTTTATTCATACCAAATACAGCCAAGTTGGGCTAAACACCCCCTCCATCATTAAGTTTACATCAGAACTGAAATTCCTTCTCTTAATTGCATCGGATTCAGCCTTCTTTGAACCTACTGCACTCTTGACGTCTGCCAGGCCACTGAGAGCTGGGGCCAACCAGCTGGCCACTGTGCGACATTACACCCAGCAGAGACCTGGGGACATTGCACCATGGAACAGGAAGGAGGTTCTCAAAGAAGACAGGTAAAAGTGAAAGAAACAGGCAGGGTGAGAAGCACTTCAGCATTCTCACTCCCAGTGCCAGGACACAAATACCACATCACAGGGTGAGTCTGGAAGTGTCCCAGAGGGGCAGGAAGTGGCAAACATTCAGGAATGAAAGCAGTAATGCCTCCAATGATTAAAAGCCACTATAATATGAGTATTGGGATATTCACAGCAGGCAATCATCACATGGTTCCTCATGGAAGTGTCAATATAAGAAACATTCAAACTTGTAGAGAATTTTTGTGAGTTTACGTGAGCCAAACTGAGAACAATTGCTTCAACGAGTTGAGAAAATGCTCCAGAGAATGGCAGCTTTGCACCTTATTTTATACATTACAATCAAAAGAGGTATAAGGGGGTTACATGAAATCTACTGGTGATAGATTAAAGAGGCTGGAGAAAGCAAAGCAGGGATAAACCCCTGGGATTGAATAAAAAGTGAAATGATGGACACATACTTCTTACACAGGTGGGTACAGCATAGTTAACAGTCAACAATTAACATGATAACAATAACAATGAGGGGATTTGTGGTCTCGACCTAGTAAGGTGCCTTTGCTTTGAGGTGTCCAGAAAAAGGGAAATTTGATATTCCAAGTGTATGATATTATAGATTCAAAAAGACAACAGACAAACTCAGTTAAGGTAAAGACTGATGTTTGCTAAGGAAAAACACCAGCCTATGACACGACTGCCTGCCATGAACTGCCTTTAGTTAGAAAGTTTTAATTTCAGGCCATCCTACGTGGTTCCTTTAGGTCTCTGAGTTTGTAAGGCTGCCACACAGGCCTCCCCGAGCTTGTCAGTTTTCCCATGTGGCTCTTTTTCTTCCACAGGACTCTCACCCTCTCACACAGCAGACAGGTACAGAGGCTAACCCCAGCTGTGCCGTCCAGACACCGAAGGTGAGTGCCCTGGGACCAAGCCTGCACCAGGTGTCAGCGGCTATGATGGCCTCACCCACTGAGGAACCATCTGGAAGGGGTCAAATACTTAACAGTCACTCTCTGCCCATCTGCTCTTTTCCATGCGCCTTCAGGTGTCTCTTTAGCCAGGGACTGTGCGATGATGTGTGCTTCTATTTATTATTAGTTTCCAAACCTGCCACCAAATTGTGAGCTTTCACACAGCTGTGAACGCACCTCCTTTGGAGCCAGTTTAGCTGAGGCCACTCTCAGAGAGGGGCTGGTGGGGCTTTGTGACTGACTCATCAGCACCTCTAGTGACTAGGAGACCCTGGGGCAAGGGACTCCTAGTTATCTTGGGAGAAAAATAACCCACAGGTCTTTCTAGTGGAGGGGGAAAAAGGGAACATTGTGCTTCCAAACTGCAGTTATTTTTCCTCTGCAAACGCTCTTGAGATGCCATGAGACTCTACACCTGTCTCCGTTTATAAATTGAAAACATATTTATTGCCCTGTTACTGTTTTTTTTTTAATTTTCATTTCTTTTTTTTTCTTTTCCTTTTTTTTTTTGAATGGATGGGAATTTTTTACTTTGCCATAAGGAATGCAGAAGAAATGCATAATTAAAAATAAAAAAAGAAAGTCTTTTAAAGGCTGTTTACTTGGGCCATGATGGTGACACAAATGTTTCTTTCTCCTAGCAGGGCCCACCCACAGAAAGGAGCAGAACAATGGTGTGGGGCCCTTCGGGGAACAGACAGCTCTGGAGAGGCCTCCAGGCCTCAGCCAGCCAGGCCCATTCATATCCCACGGCCCTCCCACCTTCCTATACTCCAACAGTCCCACTAATTACATGTCAGCCTGGCAACTCCAGTCCGTGGGCCACCACCAATTACAGCTGCATTGACATCACTCAAGCAGTTCATGTGTTTACATAGTTTGGTGAGTCTCTCTTAATTTTCAAAAGAGTAGAAAATTGCTAATATTTAAGAAAAAGAGTGGGCTGACCAGGGAAAAAGGATTCACTTTGCGTATGTATCAACATTGAGCAAGAAGCCCAAAGTTCTGCTTTTAAGTTGCCCTTGCCTTGGACAAACTTAGACAAACTACCCCATAAACTCTCAGGGCAAATTCCCAAAGACTCTTTCGATCTGCAAACTGATAGATACATGTCAGAATCGGGTGGCTCTGCTTACAGAGGGTTTAAGTTATCCCAGCAAGTAAAAAACAAAAGTTGCATCATTTTCATCAACATTCATCATTCTAATTGCCTGAACCTCCACTAGACAAAGTCACACTATAGTTTTATGGTATTTGATTAATGAGGGCAGGAAAATTGAAGTTTTTGCAATAAAACTAAAAAAAAAAATAAATCAACAGACTTTTATCGTTTTTTCCCTTATGATTTTAATTTAATGGCTCGTGTTTTCATTACTGCAGAGGCTGTACACTTTAGCTTGCAATTACGTCCCATCTGTGAAGCACTGTGTTATTACAGTTTATTCTAGTAGCTTTTCAATCACTTTTGAGTTGGGCTTTACAAGTATTCTTGCAGCAGGTGGGCTTCCTGGCATAAGCCCAGGAACACACAAAGCGCAAAGCTGGAGTTTAATGGCAGCATATGCATGTGGCACAGAGCACCAGCCTTCCCCCATATGCTGCTAAGCAGCCTCTTCAGCCTGCCAGTCACTCTTCTTACTGACTACAGTCTCTAAGTAGTTTTCTGCCAGGGAAAAATATACCAAGGCAGCAAATTTCTCCAGTGCACCATCCTTATTACTGAGACAACCCTGTCATTAGCACAAGCACAATGAACCTGAACTGGGGATGCATACCAATTAGGTGGCACTGAACACTTTTGCTTCTTATCTCTATGGAAACGACCCCCCCCTTCGGCTGCAGTGGACAAGCAGGAATGTCTCCCACCCATATGTCACCTAGTTAACACTGTACACTGCCATGTGAACCAAAATCTGCTCGAGCCCCCGCAGCAGCGAAGAGAAAGGAGCAGAAACAACAGAAGTCTCCGTACGTTCGGGAGGCATTCGCCTTTAGAATTCTGGATCCTGCACAGCCATAGCTCACAGCCATGAGCAGGAAACGTTGAAATCTGTAAATAATGTTCCTCCATTAAATCTAGCAGGGAGAGTTCAAGAAACCTGAAAGAAATTGTTTGATCCCATTAAAAATTGGAGACCAAAGATTTCTTTTATTATTAACATACAGAATGCTTCACTTCTAGGAGGCGGGGACAGCTTCTGGAGTCACAAGCCTCATAGCCCTTCTCCCCCGGAATTTTTACCTGCCCCCCAATATAAAACAAACCTAAAGAGACAAAGATTCAAAATGTTTGTGTGCAAAGGATTTTCCCACTGGAATGCTGTGAACTCTGCAAAGACTTACAAATAAATTCTTTTGTTTTCTTTGTGTGGGGGGGGGGGGCAGTGGATGAGTGTAAAACAGAGAGAAAAAGAAAGATAAGAGAGAGATGGAGAGAGAAGAGAGATACTGAGGGAAAGAGACAGTGAAGGACAGACTTGGTTTTTATTTCATAGCTCAATCTGTATACAGCTGAGAGATTGTGACTTCTCTGCTTTGTGGTATTTCAATTTACAGGGTGAACTATCAGTGAATAATAACACATAGCTTTATTTGCCCCTAAATCCCACCAGCAGTTCTAAAACAGACCAGACCCCCGAAACTTGGTGTCCCCTGCTCCTGAACTGGCTGCCTGGCTGCCCTCTCTTCTTTAACTAATAACCCCACCAACATCATTTTATGAACAGGTTTAATCCTTCTCTTCAGAATGAGTGTGCTGGAGACCTTGAGTCTTACTTTCTTCATGTAGTCATAGTTTTTCGACACTGTCCCTCACACTCACGTTTCGGTTGAGAGATTCTCTCAGGTGAAAGCAGCACAAGTAAGGAATGCATTCACATGCTTTCTGTCCTGCACATCCAGAGGATCCCTGGTGAAGTGTACAGCTCTTTAAAGTAAAATAGTGCAACAGCCCTGAACTTACTAGGATTCCAGATGAAGTAATATCTAAGGCACATATAAAGTGTTATTTTAAAAGAACACCCATCAAATATTAAATGCTGTGAAATACAGTCATGCTGTTAGCACTAACTCAGGGAAATAAAAAATAAAGAGAAGTCAAAAAAACTGACTCTTGAGCACAAAATTAACTAGACTTATGTCAGGACTGGTGGTATTCCCCAGGGACTATCACTTATATATATATATATATATAACATTTATTTTTTTATTAGAAAAGCAGTTCCAGATTTATGTGAAATTCACTGGCTTCTAATGGGAATAATTTCCTCCTGCATAATGTGTTCCGGTGGGAATCATACAACTCTTTGATTTTTGTGTTTAAGTTAAAGACAGCAAGGGAAAAGAAAACTTCTGTACAAAGAGCAGTTCTCAGCCAGAGCAGTCCTCCTCCAGCAAAGTGGAGACAGGCAGAGGGAGGCAGAGTCCAAAGAGGTTTAATTCAGTGCTAAGGGCTATTGGCCTTCCCCCCAAATACAGGAGGGTCAACATTAAGAGCTGGAACTGGAATAAGTCAGTAACTTTGGCCTTCTAGCTACTTCAGGGATTTCTATGAGAGATTTGAATAATCATAAAGAATATACATTCCCTGACTATGATGCTACAATTTACTATTAAAACCCAGGGAATGAAAGCAAGTTGTATTTATTTCCATTTCTTACATTTTCTGCCTTGTCAAAAAGATCCTGAAACCCAACTTAGGTGACCCTACCCACTGCTTCTAGGACTCTGAGAGGAACAGAGCGTGGGGCATGGCTACTAAGCCCCACCATTGATTTTTCTCTTCATCCCTCTACAAAGAACAGCTAATCTCTGCCTGGACATTATAGTTGGGAGGCAGCTGGGCAGATGGGAGCTCCTTCAAACCAGATCTGGCATCATAAACAAGGCCAGCATTTCCGCCCCCTGAGTGAGAGGGAAGGGCCTCTTTTTGTTCTTACTCAGGTGGTGTATACCTGTCTGTGACCTCAGACCTCTTACCTTCTAGGCAGGACAACTTAGGACACGTCTACCCATGGGGCAGACACAGGCAAGGCACTGGCTCTACAACCAAGCCACTGGGTCTCTCAGTCAATGAACAGAGATGGTGTCTGAGTACCGGCTGAACTGAGTCCAACTCCAGGGTAGCAGTGGTGTCAGCCAGGGTTGCCCTTCCGTCTCATTTGGCCTGGCCAGGGGATGAAGAAGCTACCAGTCTAATGACTGGATTCCAATTATGGGCCCATGAACAGGCATCCATTCTTTTTGGACAGAGTTCAGGCCAGTCAGCCAAGCGGCTATTCTGATTGGTCAGAATCTGAATCTCATGGTTATTAAACATTTTGAGTATGCTCTCTTTGGGTCCATGCTTTTTCTTTGTGGGTGCTGCTATAGGTTGAAATGTATGCCCCCCCCAAAAAATACAGGTGGAAGCCCTACCCCCAATATCTTAGAATGTGGTCTTATTTTGGAAATAGGGCAGATATAACTAGTTAAGATGAGGTCATACTAGAGTAGGTGGCCCTAATCCAATATAAAGGGAAATTTGGATGCAGAGATGAGACCACAGGGAAAAGATGGCCATGTGAAGACAGAGGCAGACATTTGGAGTTGTGCATCTACAACTCAAGGAATCTACAACTCAAGGAACATAAGGCCACCTCATGAAGATTGGGAATGAAGATGGAAGAAACAAGAAAGTGTCTTCCCCTAGAGCCTTCAGAGGAAGGTGGCGCTGCCAACACCTTGATCTTAAGCTTCTGGCCTCCAGGACCATCAGAGAACAAATTTCTGCTGTTTCATTGGTTTGTGGTACTTTATTATGGTAGTCCCAAGAACCTACTAAAGGTACAAATTAGATAATGACTTTCTAGGTTCATAAAATAAGAAAAGAAACTTGACTTTGTATTGAAAAAGTAGTTGGCTCTAGGTTCTAAGGAATACAGAAAAATAATTAGTTCAAGGGCTCTGGAGCCTTGGTGAAGTTACTTAGTCACTCTGACCTTCAGGTTCCTAATCTATGAAATGGATATAATAGTAACTAACACATAAATTTTCTGCAAGGCCAAAATTAGTTAATTCATGTAAAAAATAGCATTTAGTATATAAATGCTTGTTGAGTCTTATCTATTGAATCACAATATAATGAAATTGTTAGGATAAAATATTTTTTCTGTTCTTAAAAACCATGTTTAATTTTGTGCTATCACTGTTCAAAGCAGCTTTCTAATTCTCTTGTAGTCACGTCAACACAAGGTTTCTTTTCACATAGAACCATAAATCTGTCTTAAGTGTCAAGGAAAAGCTGTTTTATAGAATTAATGTACAGCCTAGGCTCTTCTAGGTGTCTCCTAATTTCAGATGACCTCTTCTACCTCCAATTCTATGTCACTCCTATCATCACAACATTATATTCTAAACTACATTATGCCTTTTGTTTGATTTTTCTTTTATGTTCATCTTTTTATCTCCCCAAGTAAATAGTAGATACATGAGAGATAGGGATTTTGTGTAATAATCCCTCATATCTCTAGCCTGCATGTATTATTTTGCACATGGAATGGCCTTAAAATATTTAATGAAGAAGTTATAAGACACTTTCAATATGCTACCCAGTTTGATCCAGCCTAATAGAGTCTTAATGCTTTTATAAAAATGTATTCATTTTTACAAATGAAAATATTAAAGATCAAAAGTCTAAGTTATTCTTTGGAATCCAAGCCTATACTCTCCTTAATAGCTAACTTTGTTCATTTGGCTCTTGAATCTTTGACGATGGGTGGGGGTTGATAATAGGGGAATTTAGGGCATTTCTACCAGTCTCTGAATATTATCACCACATGGGATGAGTGACTTTAAAATCAAGGCTTTCTTTTTAATGAATTGGAAGAAAGATAATAAAATAAAAGTGGAGTAGAAAAAAAGATTTTGGGGTTCTAGACCTAGCTTTTCAACTAAATAGCCATTAGAAATTTGTAGTTATTTCATTTCTTTGGGACTCAATTTCCTGATTTTTTAAGTGCAGTAACTTCAGATGATTCACTCTCCACTCAGATATGTTTGCTCTTTCCCTTAGTACTTCACCAAATATATTTATTCCTTATTTGAACTTAACATAAACATGAAACTTAATTAATGCATGTGGAATTCAGGCTCTACCATTTGTAGGCTGTGTTACCTTGGGCCAATCACTTCTCTGAGCCTGTTTCCTCACCTGCAAGATGAAGGCACTAACACCATGTCTACCAAATGTTATTGTCTGTGCCCCCAACAGTTCTAAGTATTCTGCAGATACTTAGCAATTCTTCTTCATACAACCATCAGAGGCTGTTATTATTCTTAGCATTCTCATAGACAGTTGAAATCACTGGGCATGAGGACAGTAATTAGCTCTCCCAAGGTCCACAGCTCATGAGTGCCAGTGCCAGTCCCTGAACCAAGCAGCAGCCCAACACCTGTGCTGTCATAAGGCACAAAGCTATTGCTCCTCTCGGTGATGTGGTGAAGGTTAAATTAGGTAATAAGTGTGACCATCTAGAAGATGCACAGTGCTTGGGACTCGGTAGATGTTCGCCCTAAGTAGGGCAATCACATATAATTCCTCTCTCTGTTTTGAAAGTGCAAGGTGTCATTGTTAATAATTACACCAGAACAACAGGTGGAACTTAGGACTATCTCAGGCAAACTGATCACAGACTCTTAGCTATAATTATCCTTCCAGACTGCAAATTCCCTGAGAGAAGAACCTAGGTCTTTTCACATACGCCATCTGTGTAAAGATGGAAGATGGTGTTTCCGAACTTGAGACATAAACAATTGAGAGGAGAATGATTGCAGCTTCCTTGCAGCCTCTTAACCTGCATCCAGGATTCTGAGGCTGGAAGGCTGCTGGTGACTCCTGAGACCCTAATAAAATAATGCTTTTAAATCCCCACAACAGTGAATCAGATAAAGATACCTTGACTGTTTTCAATGTACTCATTTATCAGTATGCCCTTCCCAATGACAGAGAAGGAATAACACTGAACATTATTAACTCCCTCATTTTATAAAAATGACACACATTTCAGATATTTGTGGTCAAAATAAAATTGAGATATAATAATTAGACAATTACAATATGTTGGAAGAAGCAGGTCTAAAAATTCTAGTTGCACTAGAAGCTACTGTTGTTTCTAGAAGCTTCTAAATGCTTCTGAACAGGGTAGAAGTTGCTTCAAAGTCAGAGGACCCCAAGTTCAAGTCATAGCTTTAGCTCCTACTCACTAGGATAATCACTGTACATCCTTATCACCACTAGGTAAAAATCAGGATACTATTTGTCTTATGTCACCTTTGCAGCATGGTAAGAGAATCACATCAAGTAATGCAAACACACTATTTAAATGATTCAACATTTATTGTGGAATTACTATGTGCCACATGTGTGTTAAGCTAAGCACTGGGGATGCAGATGAGTGGGGGAGAAGTGAATTAACCAGTAACTGTAATGGAATGTGTTGAGAGTAATAATAGAAGTATGTCTGGAAAACTGGTAGATTTTAAAAACTATGCCAAGGCCTGCCCGGAACTCTGTGCAGATGAACCTGACCCTTAGGATAGCATCTCAGATGCTGTTTTATTCACCTGTCCATAATGAAAATGTTGATTTGTAACAGTCTGTTTTTTAGATAGAAAGCCCATATCTTTGCTCAAAATGAGCAATATTAATGGCAAAATTTTCTAGAAAGTTGCCAATATAATAAGGCCAATTTTTATAATCTCTTATAGGTGTTAAAATATGTATTAATGAACAACCAATTTATCTTTGTCACATTTGCTGAAATTTCTCCCCTGGATAACATTTAAGGTCTATAGAAATAGACCTGGTCATTCTTTCCTGTTCAGAACTACCAATTTACTTCACTTCAGTTTCAAAGTGCAAATCATAGCTCCCAGTTACTTCTAGTCCTGGCTCCTTTTAAGTTGACATAGCACAGATGAAATTTCAGCTTCTGTCCCTTATAATTATGCAAGCTGAGAACTTGAAAGCTGTGAATACACAAGAACACCTTTCTAACTTACTCTATTTAGTCCACACTAGAATGGGAACGTAAACAAATAAAGGAAATGAATGGGTAGCTTTGCCTCACTGTCCAGGTCAAAACCACAGAAAATTTTCCTTTCCTGAAAGCCAGTGGATGTGGGTCTGTCCTGACCTTGACTTTGGAGCAGAAGCTGCCCACTCCTGCTCCTTCCTTCCTGAAGCCTCTCATGGGTTGTCCTCTGTAACCTTCACAACTGTCCTGCCACTTAAGGCTTTTCTAGGACCTTTCATGGTATCCTTCTTCTCAATTTTTGTCTTAAACATTGGTGGTTTTTGCCAAATTCCCTTGGGTGACCTTGACTGTTCTCACATGTGGTAAAGACTGGCTAGAGGCTCACCAAACTGGTTCCACCGCCAAACACACAGGTGAAGGACATTCCTCAGCCTCCCTTGAAGCTACACTAGGACATGTGACTGTTGGCCCCATAAGATCTGTAGGGACATTCTCCAGACTTCCATTCTCTCTGCTTTTTGGCTTCAAGGCCTCAAGAAGGGCAGAAGAGATGACAGCACCCCAGCTGCAAGGAAACAGATGGATCCCCTGGCTTCTGTGTAGAGAAGGAAATCCAGGAGAGGTGTCCATCCAGGAAAGCCCCCATCAAACATGTGCATGTAGGAAGTAAGATTTTACCATGTTAAACCTCTGAGATTTGGGGTTGGTCTTCTTAGCAGTCAGCATTATCTGCCTGCTTACCATGGGCTCAGATTTGTGCCCCTCTCCTACATTTCTGCCTGGAAATTCACTGCTAGATATCCTGCCTTGCCACCCCCCTCCCCACAATGTCCTACAAGCATCTCAAGACAAACTCATCTTCTCCCTGTTGAACCCCAATCTGTTCTTTAATCTGTCTTCTCTGCCTCACAGAAGGGCTTTAACTTTCACCCACACTTAAACCAGCTGACAAGTCATCATACTAGACCATGCCCTCCTCTTGGCCTCTCCTGCTATTATTCCCAAATCCCATCTATCAGACTTCCCAGAGGTCTCTTATGTCTGGACACCACTGTCCTCTCAGATCTGGCCCACAGAACCCCCAGCCTGGTCCCCCTGGAAATCTTCTCTACTCTCTTAACATAAAAGAATGCATGCTTGATTATGATTTCACCCTGCTAAAAAAATCCTCAAACTGGCTTTCCCATGGGATGCCAGGACCATTCAAAAGAAGGCTATAAGCATGCCTGCAACCTCGCCTCTCCCCTCAGCCCTCTCTCCCCAGTTGGGATCCACCTACAGCCTTCAAGCCTCAGACCCCTCCCTACCCTGCTCCCCCCAATCCCCGCCCCATCCCTGGATAGGAACTGACACCCTACAAGCCTGTCCTTGTGAATTTTTCTTCATTAGTTTCCTGTATCCTCAGCTAACTACAGGCTTCCCTGTTTCTTGTGTTCACAAGACAGATTCTAAAAGAGAAAGGGCCTGATCGATCATGTTGACTGAAGGAATGAAGGAATGAATGATAGGCACCATATTTCCCATCCCCACCACTCCAAACCCACACTTTGCCCCTGTGCCTCTTTCATCCAGCTCCTGGAAATATGTGTCCAGCTTGCAAGTGAAGGCCAGCCTCACTAAGCCTTATCCAGTATAGGTCCGGGGGATGGTGGGGAGGAGGGGCAGGTGGAGATGGTCATTGTGCCTGACATTGCAGAGCACCAGGCCTCTCCCAGCTGCTCTGAACCTCATTTCTCACTGACAAAATGATCGATTCTCCATTGCTTTAAGTCTAATGTATGGAAATATGTGGAAGCCCTTTTAAAGTTCTACACAAGTGTTTGCAGATATCATTATTATTCCCTTCACTATTAGAGACCTTATGTGAGGTGAACTGTGACCAACAATCAGATCCATTTGCAGTGTACAATGTATTTGTAAAGATTTTAAACCTGCTCTGACCTCAAACACAGTCTTTTCTGTTGGGTCCTAGTAGTAACACTATTTTAAGGGGAGAAGAAAAGAAGGCAGAAAAAAAGCCCTAATGTGTTCAAACAGGTGAAAGCATCCTTTCTTTAATACCATGTCTTAGTTTGTTCCTACCTTCTTTTGTAGGGACTGGAACAGGTAGAACTGCAGGTTTATAGTTAAAGGTCACGAGCTGTGCCTCAAGCTTGGTCATTAGGCTGGGTCCTGAGTGGGTCTTCTAATTCTTTTACTCCTTACAGTTAAAAGACAGATTTTTTAAATTAAGTGAGCAAGATACTGGTCTAATGACTCACCAGATAACATGGCTTGATGCTGATAACTTATTCATCTGTGGCTCCAGTCCAGCTGCCTCACTGTTTCACTTTAGAGCTGCTTGCTGTCCCCTCGGGGCATCCTTCCTAGCATGTTCTATGTCAGTGTTCCTACCAGTGACACTCCTGGTGCCCCAGAGCCTGAGCCTTCACACAGAAGCCTGTCTGTCCTGGGAACAGCTGACTCTTCACAGATGCCACAGACACCTTTCACGGTCACACACTGCCCAAGGCCACCCCAAAGCTCTGCCCACAGCTCTCACATAGTAGTGGTTATAGTCATGCACAGATCTTGTATATTTGGTCCCCAAAAGTTCAGGGCATCACTGCAAGTATTTTTCAAGGCTAAAATCAGTACATTTTCTTAGTAGAATTTCAAAATATAAGAAACAAATTAAAAAGCATCTCCTTCCTCCTTAGGAAGGGTTTTCAGATTCTTTAAGCTTAAACTACTAATAAACATCCTAGAACTTGACCCAGCACTCTTTCTCATAAAGATCTTGCAGAAGGGGCAGTGGACAGAGGATGGGAGAGAAGGGGCATTGTGAGCAGTGAAAACTGGGCCCCACAGCCAACATCTAATTTCAGACCACTTTGTACAGGTCACAGAGGCTGTGTAATTTCTCAAAGCAGTTCTCATGTTCCCATGAAGAATGGGAACGTTTCTTCTGTAGCCCTTGCCTGTACTTCTGTAATTTTATTGACCATCAACTCTATCTGTTTCTGGAGCTACATTGCTCCAGATAAGCTCAGATCCCTACTCCATTCTGAATTCTCTTCTCCTCAATTCAATTTCTCTCTTACATGGGAATTTAAAAAGACAGACACTAATTGGGTCTAGAAAAAGGAAGATAATTATCTGTAATTTGGTTTTATGTAACCCAAAGTATGCATTTAAATACACTCACACTAATATCCACAGGTGGAAATAAACAGAATGGTCTTCTCTACTTAGTCATAGGAACTTAGAATCTCAGCCCCAAAATGGCTATTTGGGACCCTGTGCCCAATCTCAAGGCAGCACCACACACAAACCTTCCCAGGCAGAAGAGGCTACTGCTTATTTACAGAAAAAAATCTATTTTTTCTTTCAAGAGCTATTCCAAAACTTAAGTTAATGCCTTCATTACAGGGAAATTCTGCTATCATGTAAAGTTCTTTCTCTCTCTTCCTCCCTCTCTCTTCCTTCCCCTGCCCCCTCCAGTTGAAGGCAGGTAGCTCTATTACAACCCTCACTGAGCAGATTGTCCTTTGGGATGAAAGGGCTTATTCCCTTGAATATGCCCCAATGTACAAGGTTGCAGCATGCAGTTTGCAGTGGGGCAGACCTGGGTTTGAATCCTGCCAGGTTTTGACTGTGGTTTTGGGAGAGTTACTTATCTGCATTGGTATCTTTATACAAAGTGAGTGCTACACGAACCTTGGAGGGTGGTTGTAAATATCAAATGATCTAACACACACAGAATTCTAATACAGTCCTTGGCATCCACCAGGTGCTCAATAAATGGTCGGGGCTCCTGTCTCAGGGGAGGGCTGACACAGAGCAGGGCATCGGCACAGAGTGGGGCGTCACACTTGCATCCCTGGGCTCTGCTCAGTGACAGTCAGCCTTCTCCATCATACTGCTATCAGAGCGCTCAGAGTGACTTTCAGTTCTAGTAAACAACAGGTTTTTCTACTTCCTTTTTGTACTGTGTGTATATCTTTCCCAAAGTAAATAGGAAGAGGAAATGAAGGCTAGCATCGTGTTAATGGAGCACTGGAAGTCAGAGCTTTAAGACACAGGGGAACTTAGTCTGCCCCTCAGCCTGCACTTTGACCTCTAGAACCCAGCATCAGAGTTCATCTAGAGACAGTGTGAGGTAATGGCGTCGGGGAGGCCAGTGGATGGGAAGCCACAGCTGGGATTTCCTCTCTGTTGCATTTACAGTGGGCTCTGTCACAGTGTTATATTACCTTCGTACTTTCATAACGAGAAGCACCCAGTTGGTATTATGGTGGCTACTAGTTAAATACCAGCAAAGGAAAAGTGATACTCACAAGATTCACCAATGTTTGTGGCACTCACTGTTAATAAGAAAGCTTCCAGTTTCCGCTAATAGAATCCAAAATGTCATTTGAAGGAAAACAACCTTTCTGCCCATCTCTTCCACACAAACAGCATCAGGTAGCAGCACCCTACACTGGCAGGTAACAAACACTGCGGCCCTTTTGATTTCTTTCCTAATGAAAGTTGATCAAGCTGTAGAAATGCTTTGAGCCCAGACTCAGGCAAGGCTCATGGAACATTTCAGAGATGATTTGGCTAGTCTGTTATCCTCCTTTTACTCCAAAGGGGATAAATCTGAGTAGATTTTGCATTGTTGTTATATTTACACTTTTCTTTCAAAAGTAAAGTAAAAATTTTTTAATACGTATCTTTTCAAATTTTGCTGGTGAGATGCTAAGAGATTTTCCCTTGAGGGAAAAGAGTAGTTTCTTCAATCACTAACATAATAATATCCAGAAATTCAGAGGAAACCAACTCCACAGGCATAGCAGCATGTATGGTTTTAATACATAGTGATAAGCAAAAGTAGGTTTACAGTTTTTCATATGGAAAATGATATAATAATTAATAAATAATACAAGAATGAACTGTTTTGTGTACTCACAACTGTAAACCTGCGTTTGCCCACCTCGTAGTATCATAAGATGTTAAGAGAATGCTTTATTGTTACAAGAGGTTTTTGTGTTTTCCATAAAATGAAACAGGCTACATTTTATAAGACACTGTACTTCATAAATAGTAAAATTCTTAATATAAATTTTACTACATCCTATAATAGTATACTCACCAAGATTATTTGTGTTACAAGGTAAAATGACAGAAAATTCCTCTCCCCTTCAATAATGCTGCTAAATGCTCCTTGTTTAATGTTCAGCAGTTTTCAAAATATTAAAATCTATTTCTCTCCAAGGCTCCTAAAAATCATGCTACTATACACATGCTAACTTTCTTTATTGCCCTTTCAACAAGCTGTTGAAGTTTTCAAAGCTACCACTTGAAAACTATTTCAAGATTCTACAGTTAGGAGGGAGTGAAATGTCAGACTGTGCAAATGGAGACAGAGGACCAAGAAATGTACTGTGTAATTCCAAATCATGGGATTCAAAAATGCCAGAAAGTTTCATCAGGTTCAGTGTTGCATTGTCCTACCAATTCTTTATAATCACCAAGGGCATCGTGAATAAAAGTAAAGATACCAGCCATTCACACAACTTACTTTCCCCACTGCCCAGTTTTATCTCTCACCTCAGTTATTTACAATACGCATGCACACTCCTTCTTCCCTAGTGAACGAGCATTGCACAAATGCACAATCACATTGGAGAGACATGAGGGCTCTGTGCAGGCCTGAAGCTCACATCTGCTGCAGAGCTGCCACCCAGGACACTGTGGATGGCAGGGTACCTTCCTAGGGAGTAATCCTGATGGGTTCCCCCAAATCCACTGATCCTCACTGCCGTGTAATGGTTTCCTTTGATGTATACAAAATGGATAAATGAGCACCTTCATCCTATTAGAACTGTATCAATCAAAATAGATATAATACTAGTAAATAATTTCATTGTAATTGGAAAGACATGGTTTTGATTGGACCTAGAACATTATAGGTCAAGTGACAAGAGTAGTATGGGTTTGTGTAATTACCTTTCACCCAAGTTCAGGCTCTAAGCCAGACTGTATGAGAATGTTCTACTTGGGGGGTGGTCAACATGAAACCAGCCATTTGGGCTTTTGCAAGCCCTTTCTGCTCCTACGGGAGTGCCTCCTCAGGAACAACATGAACTCGGCTAGTGGCTACCTTTGCAGAGGTGGGGTGCAGGGTCCAACTCACCAGCATATGTACACTGTCAGGACCTCCTGCCACTCACCCTTAGGTTAGAGTCTTGGGCACAAAATTTATGGATCCCTCTGCACCAGAGAGGGAAGGAGAAGTTGCATCCCCACCTGCAAGTTTGCTGCCCTTTAGGGTAGTGTTTGCAACAAATCAAATGACAATAGCAAATGGGCCCAAATAGAGGGATATACAATCAGCAAAAGGGCCCCATCCCTGCGCACAGGCCTGGCAGAGAGGCCAGCAGCCCCTGGGCCCTGCAGAGCCACAGCATCCTGCGGAATGGAAACAGTTCCAGGACAGCAGCGGCGAGTGGCTCTGTCAGAGGGAAGCACAGAGGATTAATCAACTTGATATTACCCATACTGATTAAACAACGAGGCGTCCTGGGGTTCTGCTGTCTGTCCCGAGGAGCGCTCATCAGACTAGTGTGCAAACCCCACACAGCTCCCTCGGGAGCAAACTACTTTTTAATTTTTCCCCTCTAAAGATTAATTCCATTGTTATGGAACCATATTATAAGCACTGTAAACTAACCATTAGTCATTTTCAAACAATTTGACCTTCCCTGCTGCAAATCGTGGAGTGTTTTCCAATAGGTCTTTTTGGGGGTTCTGGGGATTTGCGTCATGGAGGTTCAGAAAGAAGGGTAGAAAATATAACTTGTAACTTCAGTAAAGAGGGGAAATCAGTGAAATGGCTTCTTTTTCATATGTGTGATTTTTGTTTTGTTTTTTGACATTTTGTATTTTAATAGCTGAGAAGACAAAACTGAGAACAATGCTTTTGTCCCAGCCCAACAACACCTGTCTAGGGACAGGAGAGGTCAGCAAGGAATGGGCTGCCCCCAGGAGCCAGGACCTACCTCGTGCACAGCCTACTCAGTGCCCCCTAAATCTCCCAAGATAAGCATGCTGATTAGCACCCCAGGGTGGCCTAGGAAGTACCACAGACCAGGCAGTTTAAACAATAGAACCGGATTCTCTCACAGTCCTGGAGGCAGATGTCCCAGATCAGGTGTGGGCAGAGCCTCACTCTCCCTGCAGGCGCCAGGGGAGAATCTGCCCAGGCCTTACCAAGGCTTCTGGTGGTTCCTTGGCTGTGGTAGCACAACTGCAGTCTTCCCACAGTGTTCCCCTGTAGTCTCTTCTCTGTGCCCGAAGTTTCCCTTTTATAAATCACTAGTCATGGGATTAGGGCCACCCTAGCACAGTATCACTTTATCTTAACTAATTACAACTGGATCCATCCTATTTCCAAAAAAGATCACATTCTGAAGTTCTGGGGGTTAAGGCTTCAACACATGAGTTTAGGCAAGATGTTTTCAAAGCATGCGGTATGATCAGGACTGTGTGACAGGTGAGGTGATTAGTGTGCAGAGAGGTCAAGTGGAACTCTCAATATCCTAAGGCCTGTCGTGGCTGGAGTTGACCTCTGGAACAAACTGGACTTACCTGAAAGGTGACCCTTTCTGAAACCTTTTGCTCTTCCCAAACTAAACTTTGCCGTATAAAAAAGTCATCCAGAAAAAAACAAAAGCCTGCAGCCTCAGTGTCTCACCTGCTGTTGGCTACATCACAGATTCTGGAGCAGCTATGAGCTGAGTCAAATGCAGAAGAAATGCCAAACTCCAGGACCTGGTGTCCCTAGTATACTAGGAACCCTGAGGACAAAGGTCAAAAAGTCATGGATATTCAGCATCAGCCTACCAATGGAAACCTTTCTAGTCTGTCTGCTCCCTAACCAAACGTGTCTCTTCTTTTGGGAACCATCATGATAGGGGACTCAAGAGTTGAGAAATTTTAGTTTAAGGTAAAAAGTTATAAGTCTAGCAAGTAATGTATATGTTAAAGCTTTTGTTTCAGAAACTACAGATAAGGCCTGCCTATCCTGGCTCCTGGGAAAACAGCTGACCTCCTGGGGCACTGCTAAAGATTACCACCTGGGGACAACTGGAGGCATCCGTGCCTTTGTGTTCCAGGGAGAGACAGAGGACCACCTGACCCTGGGAACAGCTAACTGCCCAGGACAGGAATGTTGCAGTTTCTTTCACCTAATTTTCCCTGAATCTCAAAGCCCTCACCATTCCTTGTTTATCCCCTACCCCACCCCCATTATAAAAAGTCTGGCCTGGAAAGAGAAGGCAAGATGGTCTGTTAGGGTATGAACCCACCATCTTCTCAGATCACCAGCCATCTGAATAAAGCACCCATAAAGATTAAATTGCTGTCATTGCTTATTGGGTTTGATAGTGACAGGCAGCTTGAATGCTGGTGTCTTTCCCCATTTCAATCATATCTCATGGGACATCATGTAACTGGAGTACTGAAATCAGTGTGTATGTGCATGTTTTATTTACCCTCCCTTCCCCAGAAGTTGGAAACATCTCCAGAGCTTAAGACTTTCCCACAGTACCAACCATCGTGAAATGTAGAAAGCTACTGCTGACCAAATGATGCCTTAGCCAAATGAAATTTAGTTGTAGCAAGAATTAAGTCTTCAGTAATCCATGTTCCCCCTGCTAAGAAACAAGAAATACAGTCTCTAAGCTTATTGCCATTTCTGAAAATTTTATACCAGATAATTATTTCCACTTCTATACCCATAGACGAAAGAAGTTAAGATTGTATTAAGAATAATAATTTATTGACCTGTAGTCAACTTCATGTGTGTGTGTGTGCGCGCATGCGCGCGCGCGCACACACACACACACACGCACACACGCACACACACACACACACACTTTTTAACTTTGCTGGGGGACATTTCAGAGTTTCTGTTCAGAGTTTTGAGCCTGGCATCAAGGCCCTCCCTTCTCACGCTGGCCTCAGACTCTTCATCCACATTTTTCCTGAGCCTCTTAGACCAGGGGTGTCAAACTCATTTTCACCAGGGACCACATCAGCTTCACAGTTGCCTTTAAAGGGCTGAAATAATTTTGGGACTGTATAAATGTAACTGCTCCTTAACTGTTAAGGAGTTAAAATTACAGTCAGCCCTTCGAAAGCAACCACGAGGCTAACGTAGCCTCCAGTGAATACGAGTTTGATATCCCCGTCTTAGCCCCATTTCAAGCGCTCTCCTGAGGCTCACCACAGTGTTATGCATTTTCCTAGGCAGGCACCATCACTTCCACCTCTGAATCACTGTTTCTCACGTCCGTACTGCTTAGAAAACGTTTCCTCTTTTTTTTTTTTGCCAGTCCCAGGGACATCCATCTGCAAATACATTTTCAGTATTTAATATAAAGGCTAATATTCTTAATAAATAAAGAGCTTTTGTAAACCAATACTAAAAGCACCAGGAGAAATGAGCCAAAAGTATAAAAAGACAATTCAGAGAAGAAGAAATGAGAAGAAGGAAGAGGAAGAGAGACAAGAGGGCAAAATAGCTGGAGAGCACATAAACTTAACTCAGTAGTAATCAAATAAATACAAACAGGTGGTGAATTTTTATCTATCAAATTAGCAACATGCTCCTAGTAAGCTTTCAAGGCAATAGAAACAAGGATATTCTACTGGTGAGAGCATAAACCTGTGTATTTGAGGAGGCCATTTACCATTATAGCATTTTGGGGAAAAGCATTTAACATGCACATGCCCACTGATGGAATGACTCTGAGAACTGATCCAGAGGAAATCACTAAAAATGTACAAAATGAAAAGCATGAGGGTGTTCATCACAGTCTGATTATTCTAGCAAAAATGGAAAAACCCAACATCAGGGCATATGTATAATTTACAGTCATTTAAAATGATGCTATAGAAATAAATTTGTTTATGGGGGAAATCAATATGCTATTTGGAGAAAAAGACAGATTATAAAACTTTATGAAGGTTACGAGTATATATATCTTTAACACAGTGCCTGATACATACTAAGTAGCTCATAACTAGATAATATATACTGACTGAAGCAATGCAGGGAGGGAAGTGGTGCAGAGATGGGGGCTTCTGAAAAGGTATGGACCAAAGTGCTGACAGTTCTACCTCTTGGTTAGTCAGATATGATCATTTTGGTGCATTCTTTTTACACTTGTTTGTATTTTCTATTTGGGGATAAAAGCTATGACTAATTTTGTTATATAAAATAATAACGTGTATTAAATTAAAATATAACAAATTCTGCCCACCATTTAAAATTTACCTAAAATTCTAGTCTCTCTCATGAAAACTGCCTACACTTCTGCAGCCTGCTTTTCATTCTCTTTGTATCAAAACACATGTATATTTCCCCTATGGCTGAGTTTTATTGAGCTCCAGAATAAGAAGAGCATCAGTATAACTGAACAGTTGCTACTACATTCAAGTCCAGGGGCTCCTTGAGATCAAAATTATATACTTGGTGCAGGGTTTGCACCAAGAAAGTATGCAGCCAGTCCTCTTGGAAACCAGTCACTAACTCCCACCTGGATTTACTGGGGAGGCTGAGGCAGATTCAGGAATTACTATGATGGACTCCATATCGTTCATTCTGGGTGCAGCCAGAGAAAGGACTGTTAGTGGGACAATGAAAAGTTTTCATGAAGCATTTAGAAATCCATAACACAAGCCTGTGACATATCCACAGTCTCTTTGAGATAGAAATTCAGCAGATACATCACTACATGAAATAACTCATTTTCCTTCATGTGAGAAGGGGTTGGAGCTGATGAAATTATCTTGGGACAGAGTGGTCCCTAGACTTCAGACTTCAGAGACACAAAAATACCTATTAACAGACTTCTTACCACTTCCTTTATGCCCAGAGAAACTTTGTAGAATTTTTCTCATAAAATAAACTATCAATACATAAGTCCAAAGGACTAATCTTTCCTAGAGGATAATTACTATCTTTTGCTCAAAGCAAAATTATACATCAAATCCACTACATAGCATCTGATCTAATTCTTGGTAAGGAGAAAACCTACACAAAACCAGAATAACACTGGCTTTGACCTAAAGTCAAGGTCAACACATACTCTGAGGTCTGAGCACCACCACTTCTCCCAAGCACTAGAAGCTAATCAGAGCTGCAGCCAAAAACATAATTTGCAAATCTCAATCTGCTAGTGGAACAGGAAACAGAAAAAGTCATCTATCTTTCCTGTATTGTGCCTTCTAAGCATTCAAAAATTTTTTATTAAAATGAAAATCACATAATGTAATATAAACTGTTGGGAACCACCCTGCCTGGTTTCAGAAGCTGTAACCCCTGCCATGGCTAAGGCCAAGGGAGCAACCTTGGACCATAAGCCACTGAGGAGACAAAAGTTTATCTCCCTGGCAGGAGTGCTGCTACTGTTCCTTTTACTTCACCCTGCCTGGCCCCCAATGCTTGGTCATTAGCCAATGACAGGTAAGATTCCCCAAGGGGGAGCAACCTAAGACAGGCACAATCATGTGGGAGTCCCCCAAGGAAGGACGTCGGGGGCTACAGTAAAAGGGGGTGATGTACCCTCGCCCCTTGGCTTTGACAAAGCCTGAGTCCTCATTGTCTGTGAGAAAGTCTCCTAATCTCTTGGCTGCCTTACTTCCCTGCCTGCACCTAAGCCTGAAACAATGACAGAGGGTGGTGCAGCCCTGTGCTGGAAAGGGCAGGTTCCCCAAGCAATCAGGCCTAAGAAAGAATATGTAAAATCCTGTGAAACATGCTTTGTTTAGAATGCTCTCAATTAAATGATAAGGGTCCAAGCAAGAAGTTTGTTTCTCAAAGTTTTTACAGCTCTTTAGCTATCTGACCCTGACTCAGAATAGGCCCTGAGAGTTCTTTGTTATGTATTGTTTGCTCCTTACTTCCTGGCAATGATTATGAGCTTTACCTGAATTCTTGTGTAAATGAACCCAATAAAAGCCCATTGAGGAACAGGCTCCTGTCCCTTCTCCTTTGAGAGATCGACCACCTTTCCTCCCCAAGCAGATCATGTCTTGGTAGACTTATTCTCATCCATGGCGGCTGGGGGGGCCCTACAGGTGGAGCCCCCCCACAATAAACCACTTCAAAGTGAACAATTCAACAGCGTTTATTATATTCACAACATTGTGCGATCACCACCCTCATGGAAACCACCAGTCTGCCTTCTGTCTCTGAATTTGCCTATCCTGGATATTTCACTGAGTGCAATCATATAGTGTGGGACCTTTTGTGCTGGTATTCTGTCCTGGAACACCTTTTCAAGGTTAATCCACATTGCATCATGTGTGTTGGTGCTTCATTACTTTTTATAGCTGAGTAACATCCTATTGGATGAATGGACCACATGTTGCTCATCTGTCATCACCTGAGGGACATTCAGGTTTTTTTCATGTTTTGACTACTGTGAACAGTGCTGTGATGAACCTATGTCTACATGTCTTAGATATGTGCATTTGAGCATTTAATTTCAGTTATTTGGGATATATGCCTAGGAATAGAATTGTTGGGTCATGTGATATATTTGTACTTAACTTTTTGAGGAACCTGAGCATATTCTATACGTCACAGTAACAGTATCATTGTATCCCACAGATAACTACTAAGTGTAAACTATTGAGCCACAATAATAAAATGCCTTTTACCCATTACAACAGATCTTTATGTCTTTAGACCACCTTGCTGATGTAAAAGCAGCTTCTTTATCTTTTCCTCTTTGCTTTCTATAAAGATTTGGATAAAACCAATGTCCAGTTGAAGTTTCCTCTTCATTGATCCATGACCCCAAGGCCATCTCAGAATGTAAATGGAAAGACCATGGGGGAGGACAGGTTGTGTGTAAACTGGTCAGTAGACAAGTGTTCTTCTGTTAGTGACAACCTCCAAGTCAGATTCTTAAGAGGCTCCTCCAAAGCTCAAACTTATTTGGGAAGAGGCTCCCATGGACAGCAGGGTCGGGAGTAGAGGCAGAGACACATTCAGGGGCAGGAGTAGGGACTTTGACCCTGGAAAATCTGAGCTTGGCACCCACAACAACAAGACTTTCCATTTCAGAGATTCATGCCAACATCAAAATCAACCTTGGTGGATTCAAGCCAGAGTGGTAGCCCTTATCCTATCCCCTCACCCCATCCCCACTGTGTTAGGAGTCTCAGCCTTGCAGCAGGTGAGGGCCCTCACTCTGTGTAGCATCTTGTTACCAACTCTAGCTAGGTTCATCATAGACTTGGAGTTCAACCACTGATTGAAACAAATTTGGTTTAGAAGGAGTTAGCAATTCTCTCTCTGCATTTAAAATGATCAGACCTTAGAGCCACTTCTAGGAATTCAGCTTACACATGTACATGGATGCAAAGACATCTGTTTCAACATTCTATAGGGCACTGAAATGTAATAAACAAAGTTTTATGGCAGTTATGAAGGCTACAGCACCCTCTTCCATTGGCCAGAGGACAAGCTGCAGGAGCAGGGGTGCTGGAGGTACCAGGACACATCCCCTGGGATGCACACCAAGAGCCCAAGGTAGCTGGGTGGGGATAGCAGGGGTCATCTTGAGACTCAGGTAGTATTTACTCATGCCTTGTACAAAAGTGCTGGGAAACATTAAACAGGAGTTGGTATACTGTACATATCAGATTAACCTCAGCAGTGGGGAAAATCAGAATTGCGTGTGCTGATAAGAAATTATCTCCAAGAGATTTTACATAAGGTACAGAACAGTATTCATGATTTATCTTTAAAATACTCACATGGACATATAGAATTGAATACATAAATTATATATGTATACATTCTATATATATTATATATACCCAATTGTAGATTGACAGACATACATACAACATAGGCTTATAAGGAGACATATCTATTGTTGCTGGAAAAATATGCAACAAGCTAGTAATAGTAGTTGCTTTTAGAGAACAGGACTACTTTTCATGGTATACTTTTCTTTTATTGATTTAATTTTTTATTTTTTAACTGCAAGCACATATTCCTTTTTTCCAACTTTTTTAATTAATAAAATAAAATATATTGTATATAAGAAAAATAAGAACAAATTATTTGTTACTTCCATCAAATGCCATATGCCTTACTGATTGATATATCTTAAAGATTTCTATTGCCTTCAAAGGCCTCTTAGTATTAAAATCAAATGCATCAATAAGTAGATATCTCATGGTAGGGGATTTATAAGGCAAAAGTCCTTGCCATTTTGCTGCCAACAAAATTAAAGTTCAGGATGGCTCTGAGACTTGTCAGAGATGGCAGGAAAACCTCAGCCTCCCCTGGTCACACCCTGGGTCTGGCTGCCTCTGGTTGTGGCAGAAGGTAGGCAGACATAGCTTGTGAAGGCCATCAGGCATAGTAAGATCTGCCCAGATATTGCCCCTTGAAAAACAAAAACAAAAACAAAACTATCTCATTGATTCTCTCACTTACTTTAGACCAAAACCTCTTAAAGTTTCATAAATTCTTCTAAAAACCTTTTTTTCCAGGGCAAAACATTACCCTTAATTACATGCATTGTCTCATCAGGACCAGCTACTCACATAGGCAGGAAAAATCAGACTGAACCTTAATAGGAGCTCTTTGCAGTTTCTCTTAGAAAGTAAACGCTGTTTTCTGCTCCATTTAAAATAAACATTTTCCTGAGATCCCCTCTTCAAACTGCTCTACATCCTGTTCTGTTATGGCTATATCAAGGAAGATTTTTGATAGCCCAATGAACCAATTGTTAAAATAGCAAAAACAAATAGAGCTACATGCATTTGACAGAAGAAAGTGGGGCCATGGAAAACTTGACTTTGCTTTCTAGCAATTTCTGGGGAGCCTACTTCCCCATGCATATAAGAGGAACAGTCTAGAGGTCAATGTCTTGGGAGTTAGTGTTCTTGCTTTGAGTCTGGATGCTGCTAATTATTTGCTAATGCAAATCATTACAACAGGTAAAAGTCCCTCTGTGGCTAATGGCTAGGAGTATAGGTGATACTGCCACAGACCTGAATTCCACCTGGATTTCCAACCTGTGTGACATTTAGCAAGACAGTAAACCTCTCTGAGCTCCAACTACTTCATGAGCACAATGAGGATGATTAGAGTACTTACTTCTAAGGATTCATAGGAAATAAATGATATGGTAGACACAAATGCTTTGCACTATATTTAGTACTCAGCAAATGTTCAAAAAAGAGTAGCCACAGCAAATGTTATCATTGTTAAAGAGGTAAGGAATAACCGATAAGCAGGTCTCTGGGGACTTCTAAGTTTTATCTACATAGCATATTTACACCAATCAGTTAAGAAGTTATCAATAAACACCTGTTTAACTGGGTATCTCAGAATAAGAAACTGACCTTCTTTTCCCCAAATTAACTTACATAAATTAAAACAGTGTGATGAAAAGCTGAAATACTCATAGCCAATGCGCATTTCAGGTGTTTTGTGCATTCTGCTTAACTCATTTCTTCCTGGAAGTGACACACAGGAGAGGCAGGAAATGCACATGGGGATGGAATTTGCATGTTCCCTGCCTTGTTTATTTTACTGTGACTAGTGCCCTTCACTGTTGAAAATAATAGAACAGTCAAGATGTCAATAGGAAAGTCTTGAGACGTCAGATTCTACCACTGTCACAGCTCCTGCAATTGTTGGAATCAGACATAGGAAAGGAGATACATCCCTCATCTGGCATGTTGACAAAGCCAGTTGGCATCCCAGTGGAGATCTTGTAAGGATCAGCCGCTTACTCCGTGATGTTTACACTGACATTGATGTAGTGACAGTCTGATCTAATTACATGTCAATAAACCAAAGTCCTGATTCACTGAGGAGACCAGAAGAGGATTACAGGACTCCATTGGCAATTCTTAGAGAACAAGGACCCAACCTTCGGATTCAATTACTGGAAAGCTAGCCAACTGGAAAGTCCTGACTCTTTCAGAAAGAAAAGGGAAAGAGAGAGAGAACAAACTCAGTTTTATAATCTGACATAGACTGGCCCCTATTTTTAAAATTATACTTTCTGCCTTTTGGAAGCTTGTTTTCACTGAGTTGAATGGCTGTTATTACATAGTCCATAAAGCTGATAAATTCCAGAGACTTTGGGCAGACAAATGTTATTTCCCTTGCAGATTAGCACTGGCCCTGCCTATGCTTCCTCACTGCCTCCAGTACCGTGAGCTGGAAGCATAGCCACACGAAGGAGGGGCTCCCTGAAAGCTCAGATTCCCGGAGACCTAATGAAGAGGTGTCGGAGGAGTGAGGGAGAACGCAGTCAGTTTTTCCAGGGCCTGCTGCTGGGGCCCTGTGGCCGCTGTGCATGGAGCAAGCAGGGTTCCTAAATGTCTGATCAAATGCATTATCTTTAAGAAGAATGATTTGAAATCGGGACTGATTTGTTTGCCTGCTGTGCTTGAGTCTTTCATGTCAAACAGTCAACTGTTGTGTATTTTTATTTATCCATCAGTGTCTATTTCTTTGTTGCAGTTTGAAGTTTCTCACACTGTGGTCTGAGAGCAAATCGAAAATATCTCCAAACCACAGTGCCATGTACCTAAGCAGAACTAGTACTAGTAAATATTCAAGCAGATAATGTACACAAGAGAAAGCAAGCAAAGTTCCAGGCATGACCTTCAGTATAAGCATCACAAACTCCTCCTTTAAAGCTACAGATAGTAAATATTTTTGACTTTGCAGGCCAGCCTCTTACAATTAACTTTGCTCTTCTAACCCCAAAGCAGCCATACACAAATAAACAGGTGTCACTGTGTTGCAATCAAACTTTAGAGACATTGAAATTTGAGTTTCATATAATTTCATGTGCCAGAAAATACCATTCGTCTTTTAATTTCCTTTCTATCCATTTATAAATATAAAAGCTATCCTTAGATTACCAGCCATACGAAAATGGGCATGGGCCACATTTGACCTCGGGGCTCCAGTTGGCCAACCCCTGCTCTAATACTGAGAAGGGACTTAACAAGCTAAAGTTTCATTGTTGTAACAGAAGAACACTGGATATGATGACCTCAAACTGGTGCCCTGTGCTGAGCAAAAAAAAAACCAAAAAACAAAAACCAGACATGAATTTTCTACTCCCAAAAGACTTGCTTATCCCAAATTATTTTTACAGTTGATGAAAATTGAAACAAAGATCTTCCAGGATGTCTGGCTTCCTGGTTGAGCATTTTTAATTCTCATGTTTTAGCACTCAAAGAAACTATCACCATTTCATACAGCTCAGGAAAACAATGAAAGCAGAAATGAGAATAAAGAGGTCGCTAATCCATTGGGAAGACCTTATTTCTAGGACAGACACCCAGGTGTCTCTCTGGTAATGACACTATACTGCTTTTGTTTTTGCATTCCAAGAGCCATAAGGATCTCTAGGCATTTTGGGTCCAAGCACACCCATTTCTGAGAATACCCCAAACTTCACAAATGCTCTCTCATGGGCATAACACAGCTTAGGAATGAGTCACAGGCCCCATAGGTCTCTGACAACTCATCCTACTACTCAAGAGAAATACTTTAATGATGAAAAAAGGAATTTTTCATGGTGCATCTGTGGGGCAGAGGTAAAACAATTAGGAAGCAGGACGCTCAAAGAGATACTTTAACTGAGGACAAGAAGAAATTTTTCTTGGTACTACTAATGGACAGAAGCAAAACAAGCTGTTGATGATGCAGAAGAGGAAAAGACAAAGCAAATGAAGGTAATGCTTTCGAGTACCCTTAGTTGGGCACGAAATAAAGCAAGCAAGTTTTACTCTTAGGCAGCGTCAACAGCTGTGTCCTTGAATTGTTTTCTGGTTGGACAAAGGGCAGCATTTTCTGTATTTTTCCTTGAACTGTTGACACAGATCAATGCTTTGAAGCTGAAAGTTCAAGTTTGTTCTAATATGCCACCTCTGTGTTTTATTTTCAAGGTGTCTTACTGTCAACAAATGAATTATAATAAAATGGTCTACTTGTAGCAGAGTGCTTCCAACAAAAAGAAAATACACATACAAATTATTAAATCAATTTCCATAGGGCAACTTTTACTGGTTGAAAAACCCTCCATGCTTGCTTTTCACATTTTTGTAGAAAATGTAAAAAGACATTGGGCAATTCTCTTGACTCCCCCCCCAATAGAGGTAGGAGCTAATGAAAGGACTGAGATGACACTGAAGTGCTTTATAAACTTAGCTATTCAGACTGCCTCTCACACAGGGTTGAGTGACATTTTGGAAGCCACCTGAGTATATTCTCAGGAAGGGAGGCTACCGAAACATAAGATACGGGGACTGGTGCTTGGGACAGAAAACATTCCAACCTAAGACATGAGTTACCTAAATTATATTTTTAAAGTATATGAACATTTTTAGAAGCAGAAAAGTGTATAAAATTAAACTTCTGCAAAAGCCACCATCATTGTCATCTGCTGGAGCCAGCAGCATGACCTTCTTTTGTCCCTGTTAAATGTGCTTCTTGGGATCTCCTGCATTCTACCCCTCCAGGCACACATTGGACTTTTTTGTCCGCAGGGAAGCTGTCCAATTTTAAGGGTACTGGGCTTCAGCAAACTAGGGCTTTCAAGCCAAATTTGGCCAACTGTCTATTTAATAAAGTTTTATTGGTACTCAGCCATGGTCATTCATTTACATATTATCTGTGCCCTCTTTTGAGGTACAAGGTAGAGTTCAGTAGTTATGACAGAGATTGTATGGCCCACAAAGCTTAAAATATTTACTATCTGGCCATACAGAGAAAAGGTGGCCAACCCTGACATAGATAAAACCAGATTGTAGTAGCAAACAGGCAGGGCTGACCAGTGTGGTTATGACTTTGGATTCTGTCATATAGAGACTGTCTAGTGCCCAGAACTTTACTTGTTGAGGTGAGCTCCCTTACCTGTGAAGTCTGGACGATGATATCTACCTGACAGGTTTCTTGGGAAGGTCAGGAGACAATGTATGTCAATTACCCAGCATAGTACTTGATACATGATACATGCTTAATAAAGGGACACTGTCATAAACCATCCAGCACTTTTTCAGCCTCAGGGTATGATTTTCTGACTTTGGTGCTCTCTCTCACTATCTTCGCTCCCTGCTTCTTCTTTCTAAGTGCAACCTTATCTCATACTCTTCTCCTCTTCATGCCTTGGTATCCTGGAGGTCTGTCCTTTTGTTTTGTCCTTCTTTCTACCTATCTTCTCCCATGCCTCCTTTTCTTTAATTGTCTGGCTCATTTATTTTATTTTATTTTATTTTTATTAAATATTTTATTGTTGTTTTATTACAGTTGTCCCAACTTTTTCCCATTGCTCGCTTCTGCCCTGTGTCTCTGTGCCAGGGATTAGTACCTTTTTTTCTTTGAAGACCTACTCTTTTTCTTATCATCCTTCCCTTTAAAGGGAAAACGGTAGATCCAGAGAAGTCCAAATCAAAACACCAGGGATTCTGCCCTGGCCCTCAGTAGGTCCCTGCTCTTTTGCATGTGGCTAAGGAAAGTGGTCTGGGCCATCTGGGCCAGTCTCATAAGAAGCAAGCAGCCCTTTGCAACAGCCCAGATTCAGGCTGCTATGCTCAGGTGTGCCTGCCAGTCTCTCATCTGGAATCTACAGGCATAGGGATAGTTGGTTATCAATCCTATTTCAGATACTGGGCAACCAAGGCCCTTCCAAATCAAGCAACCCAATGAAGACAAAGTGAAGGCTTGGTCACAAACATCCAACAAAAGAATTCACTTTTTTTTCTTTTTGGAAACTCTAATGACCCTAAGACAGGACTGTGTGTGCTCGAAGGCAGGTAGATCTCTCAGAGTTAAACATGGTTCATAACCTCAGATGAATAGACAACAGAATATTAGGGGAGAAGGCGGGATTGCCTGAGTGCTGCAAGTGGCTGTGCTATCCACTGTGTGCTCGCGTAAGAATTTTAATGCAATTAGCCAAGTGCCAGGATGGAGCTGATGAGCTGCACCAATCTTTTGATTAACACCCAGATTTATTTAAGAAGATGCATAACTTATTTTGAAATATGTACACACATCTAGAAGACCTAGGATTCTCAGCCTGTGCTTTCACAGTCCAGAAGGGAATGTAACTCCCTTTTGGGGCAAGATTATTGTTTCCGATTTAAATCCATCACCCAACTAGAGAGAAAGGAACTGAATTCATCATCTAGTCTCTGAAGTCTTATAATTGCCTAATATTTGACTCCCTGATTACAGCATTTATCTTTTAAAGACCTGGATAAACACACACAGGTGTAACAGCGCCGTCGTTCATGGCTTTCTTATCTCTGTCCTTTAGGAAATACTATAAAAGGACTCCAGGGAATCTAGTCGAGGTGTTATGTAGCTGATAAATATTTGTTGATCTTTCTACCCAGAGGTGGTCATGCTCTAGAAGTGGATTAGTGGTCCCTGTGGATCAGTGGTAGGTTATCTTTATTTACTAGGTTTGTAAATGCTTGGGGATTCTGAAAGATGAAAGATGCCTTGGAGGGTGTGTGTACAGGATTTCAAAACCCAAATCAGAAATATGTTAATGGATAGAACATTGAATAAATAACTAAATGCTTTTACTCTTTCCCCATAATCACAGGAACAGAAGGGAGTAGCTCCTAAATACGCGTGCTGTGTCAAGGTTTGAGCCATGTGACTTCTGCATATTTATATATGTTCTTTCACTTAATCCTTGAAATCTGAGGTGTAGGTGGCATTACCCCCATTTTACAGATATGGAGCCTTAAGCTTTCAAAGATTAGATCACAAGTTATTCTTTCCTGGGTTACAGAGCCAGAAAATAGTGAAGTCAGTCTGTCTCCTGCATGACTTCTTTTATATTGTGCCTCACATGGAACATGTGGCTTCTGAAGATATTAACATCTTTGGAAAAAAGCGGAAGTTCATCTTTGCAACTCTCATTCTCCTCCTGTCACATATCAAATAATGTTTCCCAAAGCTTAAACCATCTCATCAGATAAACTTTCTAACTCAGAGATATGTACAGTTAAAAATGACGGCTCTCCTTGAAGACACTGATGTTTTTGTGTTTTTAAAATTATGTTTAGCTTGTAAGAGGCATCAAGATTTTCACTTATTTTGAAATTCATTATTAATGTATATTTACTTGGAACCCAATAATTTCCTACACTATGCTTGATCACTTGTAAAGGAGCAGTAGTTCATAAGGAAGGATTAGGGTCAACACTGATATCTGGAACATACGTCCTGACTGAATCCCACCTCCCACCCCCAACCTCCATCATCAGAGACAAAGGTTTACAGGTATTATCATTACTAAAGATATAGGACACTAGGCAAAAACAAGCAATACCCAGTTTTAAAGGAAGTCCCTGAGGGAAAACACGGGCAGTGTCACGAAGGACCACAAACTCATGAAGAGCCACTTACATGGCAGTGGTGGTGGGGGCCGGGTGCAGAAGTTCCATCTTTCTGGGTGTCTAGGAAAGGACAAGAATGATAGTAGTGCTTCCTAGAGGTGCTATGAAGATGGCATTACATATTGAAGTCCTAAAAAAAAAAACAGGCATATTTATTTAGAGCTCCTAACTGCTGGCCAGCTTGTTACAGAAAACACCCAGAATTTTTACAACTCTCGGGATAGGTATTTTGACCCCTGTTTTGCAAATAAAGAATCTGAGACACAAAGACATGGAGGCACCAGTCCAAGGCAATATAATAGGAAATGTTGAGTTCAGGATTCTAACCCAGATCCACCTGGCTCCAGATGTATCCATAAGTCTGCTGTTCATATTCACTATGTCACATGGGAAGTGAATCTATTCAGTCATCAGCACCATGAATAGATCAGAAAACAAATGTGAAATTATCACTGAATGAGCACCTACAGTGTGCTGGGGGTTTCACATGCTCTCCCCAATCTGTGTGAAGTTGACAGTATTCTCCACACTTTATTTTTATGGCTCTTTTCTATACTGTGTTTAAATCACAAGATATTACTATAGGAGTAGAAAAGTCAGAGAAAATGTAAAGCAAAAGGAGTAAGTCACGGGCTACCTCAAAATTAGTCTGTATTTACTTTATGTGGAAAAAAATATTTCCCAGACAGAGAAGGCATGAAATTACTTAAACAAAAACTAATATTTCACACATTAAAAAACTGAGAAAATGGACTCAAATAGTTAAAGTAAACCACCTGACATAAAACATCTAAAGAAGAAAATCCAATGTCAGTGTGTCTGCAAGTCCATATTCTTTTTTTTATTTATAATATCTTATTAAAATTTATTTTATCTGTTTCTTTTTTTCTTTTTTAAATTCTTTATTTTATTGATTATGCTATTACAGTTGTCCCATTTTCCCCCTTCATTCCCCTCCACCCTGCCCACCCTCTCCCACCCACATTCCCCCTTTAGTTCATGTCCATGTGTCATAAGTTCTTTAGCTTCTACATTTCCCATACTATTCTTGCCCTCCTCCTGTCTATTTTCTACCTATTGTCTATGCTACTTATTCTCTATATCTTTTCCCCCACTCTCCTCCCACTTCCCTGTTGCTAACCCTCCATTTGATGACTTTTTTTTTACTGTTCACATTTTTAATCTTCTTTTTCTTAGGTAAGTCCCTTTAACATTTCATATAATAAGGGCTTAGTGATGATGAACTCCTTTAACTTGACCTTATCTGGGAAGCACTTTATCTGCCCTTCCATTCTAAATGAAAGCTTTGCTGGATAGAGCAATCTGGGATGTAGGTCCTTGCCTTTCAGGACTTGGAATACTTCTTTCCAGCCCCTTCTTACCTATAAGGTCTCTTTTGAGAAATCAGCTGACAGTTTGATGGGAACTCCTTTGTAGGTAACTGTCTCCTTATCTCTTGCTGCTTCTAGGATTCTCTCCTTCATTTTTACCTTGGCAAATGTAATTATAATGTGTCTTGGCATGTTCCTCCTTGGGTCCAACCTCTTTGGGACTCTCTGAGCTTCCTGGACTTCCTGGAAGTCTATTTCCCTTGCCAGACTGGGGGAGTTCTCCTTTATTATTTGTTCACATAACTTTTCCACTTGTTGTTTTTCCTCTTCCCCTTCGGGTACCCCTATAATTCGGATGCTGGAATGTTTAAAGATGTCCTGGAGGTCCCTAAGCCTCTCCTCATTTTTTTGAATTCTTGTTTCTTCATTCTTTTCTGTTTGGTTGTTCCTTTCTTCCTTCTGGTCCACTCCATTGATTTGAGTCCCCGTTTTCTTCCCCTCACTATTGGTTCCCTGTGCATTTTCCATCATTTCTCTTATCGTAGCCTGCATTTGTTCATCTAATTCATGACCAAAGTCAACCAATTCTGTGAGCATCCTGATCACCAGTGCTTTGAACTGTGCATCTGATAGGTTGGCTATGTCTCGGTCACTTAAAAAAATTGGCTCTGGGGCTTTTAATTCTGTTTGAGCCATCTTTTTTATTTTCCTTTGGTCTGGTTGTGGCTGTTATTTACGGGCAGTGGAGCCGTAGGTGTTCACCAGGGCGGGGCACCGCAGTCTCTGGGTTGTGACGTTGTATGTGGGGTCGGGGTCTGAGAGGAAACAATGGTGCCTGCTCTGCTCTCTCCAGGACCTCAGTCCCCCTTGCTGCCTCCCACAGCAAACTGGGCCCTTCTGGTTCTGGCTCCCAGGCAGGTGGGCCTGTGCACTTTCTCGGACTCTGTGGGTTTCCCCGAGGAGCCTCCTGTGAGGCTGAGAGAATCTCCCAGCCTCAGCTCCCACAGGTGTTTTCAGTCGGTGCTCTTAGGCTTTGTTTTCTGGTGCTGGGGCCCCAGGTGGCGCGGTCTGTGTCGCTGCCCGTTTTTGCTTAGTTTGTCTGTGTGTGAATGTGTGCCTGCAGCCAGCCAGCTGCCTTGTGCCCCTCACTGGGTCTGCTCGTGGCCTCCTGCGCCCAGGGTCTGCCACCGGTCTGTCAGCTGCCGTCTGCGCCCTGTGCGCCCACGTCTGCCAGTCACCGCATTTTCCTACTGGAAAATTTTCCCCCTTGACCCCTCTCCATAGGCCTCCGACACCGCCGTTCCTTACTGGTTTGGATGTATGGTAGTCAGACTTCCATTCAGTTCATTTCTCTCTGTTCTGATTGTTTTTTGTTTCTCAATTATTGTTGTCCTCAGTTTTGGTTGCACGAGGAGGCACAGTGTGACTACCTATACCTCCATCTTGGCCAGAAGTGCAAGTCCGTATTCTTAAACTATTCACTTCATCTTTAATCCCATGAAAAAAAACAGTCTGGAATCAGGCAGCAGATAGAATAGGTACTTAAAGCTGTGACATCCCTGCAAATGGTGTCCTTCTTTTCCCACCATCTTTAGGATTGAATTGGCATTTCAGCCCTGGGTATAAGTTGAACCACAGGCTGCTCTGAGCTTCGGTCCTGTAGTTTCTTCCCAGGTGATCGGCTGCAAACACAGCTTCCCACCAGAACCTCAGAACTGGTCATTCAAAAATCCCTCCTGCTTGCCTGAAGGCTCAGAAGGTAGTGACCTTCCAGCCATCCTTAGAGAAGCTTCAGTATTAAGAAGTGATATAGAAATTATCATCATTAGCTGGCAAATGATTACTATTGTGGTGAATGGGTTTTGCTGCTATGGTAAACCACAAGTGGTATCTCCACTGAGGTGGAGGGGTCAGTCATCCGCTTTCTTCTTCTCCAGAAAAATTGCAGGGGGTCAGTCATCCGCTTTCTTCTTCTCCAGAAAAATTGCAGAAGGTGACATTTCATCTTCATAAGTTAATTTAAACAAATAATGGCTCTGTATGTACCGTATCATGAGTTAGTTTTTAATAGAACTTTAAATCAGAAACTAAAAGTACAAAGCCATAAATACAATTATTTTTCCCCTTCAGCCCCCATAATTTAATATGAGCCACATTAACATGCAAACAATACAAAATATCAGTGGAAATGATGTCTAAGAGGAATAGAGAATATATCAAATAAAAGAATTCCATTTAATGGGCTAATATAACACATTAAACTTAGAAACAGAAACCTGATCTGAAGTTGGGGCTGAACACATCCATTTGTCTCATTCTTTTGCTTTAAAAATTAGGCACTATTTTAACATCTCTTAATGCTGCAATTGTTCATCCCCTAAAAAAAAATAAAAAGACCAGCAGTATTTCACATATTTTGGTAGTAAAATAAATAGTAGTCCAAATATATATTACCAATAGAACCTGAATTTGCTGTTTATACAGAGCCTGCTTTCAGAAAACATGATCTCCTTTAGAATGCAAACAATCAAATATGCTATCCCTCTTCCTAACATTATAAACACTGAGATGAGAGTGTTTACTTACTGACAATAATGCATCTCTAAATAATAGCAGGTTTACTTGTGGGATGACTCCATGTGGTGAGACCAGTAGCTCTGGCTTTGGCTCTGATGGGTGAGTGAATGACCAGGTAGGAAGTGGGTTGCTTTCCTGTTCCTAAAGACAAAGAACAAGCCAACAGTGGTCCCTCATTCTACAGTATTCTGTGTGTGCATCACACACTCCAAGCAGTAATCACCCACCTTTTTCACCACTAAGGGCGATCAAACAAGTGTTTTTATGGGTATCTGTTTTTCATTAAAAGAAATACATTTGGAACATTTGCAAGATATATTTCATAAAGATAAATTATTTTTCCAAGGGCCTGGATGACATAATTTACATCTTTTTGCCAACTCAATGAAATAAAAAACTATTTTTGAAATCATGTTCTTGAAAGCTACTTTAGACATGACCTGGAATCAAGCATTCTTCTAGGTCTCAGAAAAAAAAAAATTGCCGAAAGCAATGCTGCAGTAACTGGCATATCAGATACAGAGAATATCTGCTATTTCCATATCTTTATTTTAAATATTAACATAAAGGAGAGGTTACATTCTCTCAGAGCACTGATACATGCCAACTAGCACTGTAGCAACTGACACAGAGGTTGACATGGGATCATAGAGGATCTCATGATTTACTTGCCAGTAGGACATGGAATACTTTAAAAACTTCACACAAGTAGGAACCCTACTAGGAATAGGTTTTCAGCTTCTATTAGTTATTTGTGCAGATGCTTGCTTCTTTTGTAACAAACTCAAGAAAAGCAATTGTCTTTGGAAACACATTTCTAAATATTATAGAGAGAGTGAAAAAGAAAGTGAAAACTAGGTTAAAACTGAAGCATTTCTGTATTGTAAAAGTCCAAAACAATTAACAAGACAAAGAAAAACAGGAAATGGTGAAGTTTATCAAAATCATGCCAAAATCATGGCAAAAATGGGTAAAACAAAGTTGAACTTTTGCATCATGTGTGTAGTCAACAAATGGACCACTTTACAAATGAAAAA
This sequence comes from Tonatia bakeri, assembly GCA_004024845.1. Classification (NCBI taxonomy): domain Eukaryota; kingdom Metazoa; phylum Chordata; class Mammalia; order Chiroptera; family Phyllostomidae; genus Tonatia; species Tonatia bakeri. The sequence continues at coordinate 190,680 of PVIA01001517.1, forward strand.
TCTAGGATTATGATGATACTGACTCAAATTATCTCCATTTTTTATTCCTTTTCCTTCCCACAGGTGCTGTGCTTTGTATCCAAGATGCTTTTATAGAACTTGCGTCCTGCTTTTTAAAAATGAAGAAAATATGTAGTCTCTTTATGCCCAGGGGATTTCACTGGAGAATTTGAGGAACATTTAAAGAATTAACACAATTTTACATAATCTCCAGAAAAAAAACAGAGGAGAGAGCACTACCTTAATTCATTTAATAAGGCCATTATTATTCTGAAACCCAAACCAGTCAAAGACAAAAGAAAACTACAGTCCAGTATTTCACATATAGTTAAGTGTATAATACTCAAAAACATTAGCAGACTGAATATAGCAATGTGCAAAAAAGAATAATACACCATGACCAAGTGGGATTTATTTCAAGTATGCCAACCTGACTCAACATTCAAAATAAATCAATGTAATCCACCATTTCAACAGACTAAGGTTGAAAAATCATATGCTTATATTAATTGATGCAGAAGAAAGCACTTGACAAAAATCCAATGACCATTAAAATTCTGAGCAAACTAGAAATAAAGGGAACTTCCTAATCTAACAAAGAGCACCTACAAAAGAAACCTATAGAGAACATCATACTCAATGGTGAAAGCCTAAACGTTTTCCCCCTAAGTTTGGGAAAAAGGCAGTATGTCTGCTCTCACCACTTTCATTAAGCCTAGTTCTAGCCAGCACAATAAGGCAAGAAACAGAAATAAAAAGTATACAGATTGAAAAGGAAGAAACAAAATGACTTATATACACAGATGAGATTACTGTCCATGTAAAACTCCTAAGAATCTATGAAAACTTCTAGAACTAGTAAGCTTAGCAAAGTCACAGGATACAAGATAAAAATACACAAATTAATCGTCTATAAACTAACAATAAATAAGAGGAATGCAAAAAATGTAATACCACTTACAATTACTCCAAAGAAACAAACGGGAGCTATATGCCAAAATTAACAAAATGATGATGAAGTAAATGAAAAAAAGACTAAATAACTGGAGAGACATACTGTGTTCATAAACAGAAGACTCAACATAGTAAAGATAGTTCTCACCAAATAAATATATAAGTTTAATGTAATTGCTATCTAATCCCAGCAATATTTTTTGTAAACATGGATAAGCTTATTCTGAAATGTGTATAAAAAGGTGAATGTCTTAAAATATCCAAAACAATTTTGAAAACAAGGAGTAAAATGAGAAAAAATCAATCTGCCAGATTTCAAGACCTTCTATAACTACAGTAATCAAGGTGCTGGCAGAAGGACAGATACATAGATTGGTTGGACAGAATAGAAAACCCAGAAATAGATACATACAATATGCTCAACTGATTTTGAACAAAAGTGTTAACACAATTTAATGGAGGAAAATAGCCTTTTCAGCAAATGATGCTGGAACAATTGGATATTCGTGGGCAAAGAAATAAACCTCAACCTATCCTCTCACCTCATACAAAATTTAACTCTAAATGGATCATGGGCTTAATGAAAAAGTATAAAACTTTTAGAGGGGGGGTGGACAGGAGAAAAGCTTCAGGATTAGAACTAGCCAAAGGATTCTTAGGCTTGAAACCAAAAGCAAGGAGAAATTGATAAATTGGAACTCATCAAAATTAAAAATGTTAATTAAGAGAATGTTAAGAGGATGAAAAGACAAATTAGCCTGAGAGAAAATATTTGCAAATCACATATCAGGCAAAGAACTTATATCCAGGCTACATAAACAACTCTCAAAACTCAACAGTAAAAAAATTAAAAATCTATTTAGGTAATGGGCAAATAACATAAATAGATATTCTGCCAAAAAGGACATGCAAATGGCAAGTAAAGACATGAAATGACATGCAAAATCATTAGCTATCAGAAAGATGCAAATTGAAATCACAATGAAATATTACTACACACCTATCAGAATGGCAAAAACAGAAATAGTGATGACATCAAATGCTAGTGAGGGCTCTGTGGCCTTGTCTTTGAACCTCTGCAGCTCTTGATTGCACCTCCCTTGGGGCAAGTCTTTGGATGACAGTGAGTGCCTGGGCCAACAGGTTTCTGCTGAACTGACCACCAGTTCTCCCTCACACCCAGTGGGTCTCATACCAAGACTGAACATGATTGTTATCACCCTTGGGGATCCCAGGATGAGAAGTCCCACGAACACCATTCACAAAACATCTGCTGAAACTGGCAGCAAGCAACCTCAGTAAAGTGAGGCAGGAAAGAGTATCCCTCCCCACTGTAATACAATTCCGTGGAAACATCCTGTTTTTACATCTCACACGGTTCAGAATTCAACACAGATGGTGGCCCACAGGCTTACTGTCTACCATTTTGTTCAGCTCAAAAACGTTTCTCCAAAGACCATTTCGGGGCCATGTTTGTCCAGGGTGTGAGGGATATGATTATCTTTGAGCGTGAGTAGGATGAGAAAGTAGGAAGGGAAAAAAGCAAGTGACACAGAAGTGACCACAGTGATGAAGAAAGGGTTCCCGCCAGGCACATCCAAGGAGCAGTCTCTATTAGCTTCAAAGGAGCTGTGTGTGGGGCTGAGCCCTGTGGGCATGGGTGTTGATGAGAGACCGGCCCAAGGAGGGGAACGAAGCACATCAAAGACTCAGGTTGACCTGTGACCACCTCTCCCCGTGCACACTTGGGGGCTAAGGATCTCTTTCCCACTCAGCTCTGCCCCATGCAGGAGAGCCAGGCTTTTGCACCAAAGGGTCACTCATATGGAGCTTTGATGGCTGCACACATGGGGCCTGGGGACTAAAACACAAAACGATGATAAGAAGAAACAAATGCCCCAGGCCAGGGGGAGGGGTATACAATGAGAGAAGTGCCCACTATCCTCTGAGCCTCTCCTGGTCCACGGGCCTGAGCCCTCCTCTGGAGACTGTGATTTCAGTAGCAAAGCTTGGTTGCAAAATGGGATAGAGGAGTGGGTCCGAACCCTAGCAGAGCAATAGATGACAAAGTGAGGATCAAAAAGGTTGAACATTTATTTTGTGGCCTAATTAGGCTTTTCCTCCAAGCAATGGCTCCTCCTGAGTAGCGGGAGGGAAAGACATCTTTACTCACATGTCAGAATTGTGTTTACATAGCTTTTATCCTCAGTCATCTTTGCTTACAGTTGTATGCTTTTCCGATGCTTCAATATTTACCAAAGAACTGCGAAATTAAAAGAGATCCCATGGTTGCAGAAGACAACATAATTATAAGGGTCAACTTGATAAGACATATAATCTTCAGAAACCTGCAGGTTTGCCTAATAAAATATTTATTATCAGTCACTGTTGGACCTAGAGACAGTAATGTAACTGATGCTTCCACCTCAACTTTTCAGTGTGTACAAAAATGTCACATGCTTATTTAACCAATACATGTCCTTTTTTCTCATAGTATATTGACACTATTTGTAAGAAATAATGACTTTGACCCTAGGCTTGAATTGGATTTCTTTTATAAATTTGAAAAAGGTTATTTTTTCTTTATAGTTCATAGAAAGGAAACAGAAACAAACTAATAAGACCTAATTCTTAGATAACTTTGTACCATAATTTTTATTCCCATACATTTTATTATTTTTAATAATAAATGCATAAGAATTTTCTTTTGAATTCAGATATAATTGATTATCTTAAAATAATAAAGTGATATTAAAAACAAGTAATAATTTATGCTCTCGGAACATAAAGTATAAGGAGACTTTATTTCTATTTCTAACTATGCCCATGGGATTCCAGTTTTGTTCATATCACTGTAGTTATACACATGACAGGATAAAGTCATTTTTTAAGCTGCAAATTTGGTGATATGATCTCTAAAGTCATTCTGAAGCATCTTTGAGTGAATGAGTCTACAATTATAAAAATTACTTTTGTAATACTGGCTTTACTTGGAGATATGATCAGGTGATCATATTGCTAAAATAAAATGTGTTAAATTTAACATTATGGCAATTCTGTCATTTCATTCAAACCCCCATAAATTGCCACAGCATTCTGGGTAAACCATTAGCTTATTCCTTTTACTTATGTTCCTCTTTCTTCTCTTTTTAATCCCAAAGAAATGGCTCTAATGTGTTGCTAATGAAATGACAAATAGGACAATCCCAATTTATTCAAAGATTGCATATTCAGAAGAGACCAGATTCTAATTCCAGGAAGAACTAAGGAAGACAGCATAGACCAAACTGACCCCTTGTCCATCGGTCCCCTCTCCTTATAATTGGTCTGGTTTATAGAATAGTCCAGGTACCAAAGCACATCATTGCTACTAATCCACAGCAGTATGCAAAGTCACTGGTAGAATATGGCCATCATTCCCAGGTGAGACTCCTGTGTAGTAAAGCCTTGGGGACAATTAACCAAGTAGCTTTTTATACCTGATCAGCGATAAAGCCACTGCAACTATTTGGGGGAGTCAAGAACTCTTACTTTCAAAGGCCTCACCCCAAGTAATCTCAAACATATTTACATGTCCACGCATCCCACAATTAAGCTAATTTTTTGCTTTAAAAATTTTTAAGGATTTTATCATTTTTATTTTGAGGGATAGCATGGGACAGTGGTTAAATGCTATGTTAAAACTGCAGTTCTGTGTGATTTGGTAAAAGTTACTTAACATCTCTCTGCCTCATTTATAAAATGGAAGTAACAATAGTGCTTATATCATAGGTTATTTTGACAAGCAAATGAATTAATATACATTAGGAGGCAGAAATGTAGTTTGCACAAACTAAGCCCTACTCAAATGTTCTTTTATGGTTTTTGTTGTGTTGTTCGTTGACAAATAACTCATTTGATCTACAATCTGCTATGCCACCTTGGCAATTCTTATGCAGATTTAGTAATTCCTGAATTCCTGTAAGAAGAATGAACACAAATTATTTCCAAATGTAGCACAATTTTGAAAACTAAATTTAACCATTAATGAACTTGGTAGGTTATGTTTAAAAACTTTTCAATAAATAGTATAAATTTCAGTTTTATAGCTTTCTTATCCTATTTTGGAGTTGCTCATTCTTTTTCCTTCAGATCTCTTTAGAGATTTGGAAGGGCTGATTGTGTCACAGGCACTATGCCTAGAGTGTCTATGGAGGTGCTGAACCACACCTATTGAACAAAGCACCAGCCACAGTCAGTGCATGTCGAAGAGACTGAGAGCAGGGGGTAGGACTCTAAAAGCCTGAGGCTGCACAGTTCAGTGTGTTGCCTTTTATTTATAACTCAGTCATTCATAACTTTCCTTATGTCTGCAGCATTCATTGCACACAGCTTCATTCCCAAGCATTGCCACAGGCAAGCAGCTAGTACAGTTGTCACACTGTATCCCAAATAACCATTCAGAGGAAGTTTTGTTCATTATGATATGAGCATGAAGAGGGGCCCATAACTCAACAGTTCCTGCGGCTTTGTCTTTGTTAAACTGTCTAATCCATTTGGACTCAGGTGTTTTTCACCCATCACTCTTGAGTAGCCTGCACCCTCTTCAACTGTGTCTCTCTTTCATTGACAGATATATGTCCTTATAAATGCAATCAGTCACTTCATGTACATGATTTATTCTAACTAGTTATAAAACTTAAAAAATAACTAAAACCTTACTCCATAATTATTATTTATCTTTATAAAATCCTTTATTACATATAGTCTACATTTGATACTTAAAATATAATCCTTAATACATAATCCTTAATATACTACTACTACTACTAATACTTAATATAAATCCTAAATACACATAATGCTAAATATAAATCCTTTTACAAAACAATCCTCCTATTTAAAAATCCTACTATTAAAAAATCTTTCTCTCATAAGTGATATTGCTTTGTCAGCTTCTTGCTATGAGACACTAAATGTCACTTTCCCCCAAGTTCTCCTGTAAATGCTGCTTGCAGTGGTCAAAAAGGTACACATGTCACATGGCATTGGATGGTCCAGTGATTCCCGATTACTGGGAAAAACTGGTTAGATGAGTTAATTGGTTATAGACAAGTTGACACTGATAGACACGCACTGCCTTAAAACGGACACTAATGCACAAAAATGTACCACAGCGAATGGGTCTTCAAGTCCCAGTGGCCAAAAATTATATTAAGTCAGGTCAATAAGGACATTGGGATGCTAACAGAAATTCCAGTGGCCTTGATATTAGTTCTTCAAAATGTCCATCCCACAGGTATCCCAATTTGCCTTTGGTGGTGCGCCACATCAATGTCAATAATTTTATAATATGTAGCAATCCTTGCCCGTGTGGGAAGGATTTCAAGGTTACTGGGAACTGGAGAGCATTTATAGAGAACACAGTTTCCTTAGCTCGCCTTCAAAGAGCAGTTTGTCATGAATTCATTCTTTCCATGAATATAATTCATACCTCAGCCTCCTCATCCTGGGATATCTGAGTCCCAAGAGTACAACAGTCTCTACCACTCTTCCAGTGTTTTGAAAGGCTGAATGTGTTAGAAAGTGTGTGAGTATATAACCATTCCTACAGTTCATTTCCTGATAGAATCCTGTGGCTTCTGGCTGTGAATAGGAAATTTGATGCAGAAACTAATCAGAGTAAATACAACTCTCCCTTGTAGAACTTACATTGTGAGACTAAGTACACAGCAGACCATTAGGGGACTAGACAACAGGACCACATGGGATTTTTCTCATGTAGCTAAGCTAGGAAGCAATTGATATGAATATCTATCTATCTATCTATCTATCTCTATCTCTATCATCTATCTGTCCACCCATCCAGTAAGTATAAAATATTCAGAAGTCTGCCTCATATGCTCTTTCAAGGGCCTTCTCTCCTATTTGTAGTGACTTCACATTCTCCAAGGAGGGGATCACAGATTGGGGACAGAACAAAGGAGGTGCTAATGCCATAGTTGTCAACTGGAAGATGAGCTAGGAAGTCCAGGTGTGTTTGCCACCAAGAAATCCTGACATCTTCAAAACTGTAACCATCTAAGGCTATCTCAAACCAGCCTCTGAGAGCTTCCATTTTTAAGTACATTGATGCAATGGCATGATGGTGAAAGATAGAGGGGACAGAGGAGGTTGAGACGTGAATGCTCATGGTGACCAGGTTTGTCCTGTATCTGAGGATTTTATTGAAGGCATCTCTGCCTGCTTAAGCCCCATGTTTTGAAGAAGTCTTGCAATGAAGTCTTGTGCAGACATGCCATCACATATATCTTCATGGTCCAGGAAAGAACAATCCTTTATTACCAAGCAGTGTCTTTTCAGCTCTATAGACAACCAGTGGGTCACATTCTTCACACCTTACATGCATAGTGCTGCCACTCACCCCACAGAGACCACATATCATATCATTGGGGGAGTCACAGCTAAGGACCACTTCACTGTACTTCACCCCTTTCATTTTTACCAGCAACTTCACAAATGAACACTAGCACCTACTGATTACCTGCTTAAATTCTGGAACCCTCTCTTGTTTAGACGATTTTCTGCATCCTCTCAAACACCTTTCCATACCCAAAACCTTCTTGAAATTGTCCCCCAGGTTGTCCTTTCCTTGCCCTCTAATGGGAAAAAAAATGATGTGTTTCATATAAAAGAAAGCAATAACACAAGAAGATAGAATAATATTCTGAAGTCTAGATAAATAAATTAGGATCCCAGCTGTCATGGTTATCTGTGTGAATTTGAATTACTCAATCACTTGGGGTCTCAGTTTCCTCTTAGTACTGGGAGAGACTATGCAAAGTCTGAAGGCCATATGAATGCTGCAACTCTGGGATAACTCTAATATAATGAAAGTGACATAAGTTTCCAGGACAAAGAGTGGAAGAATCAATGAGCTGCCACCTAGAAGTGTACAGAAAGCTGAGTTACAAAGTAGGTTTCTGAAGAGCCCCACACTGTCTTCTCATTTCATGATGGAGTGGCAGCTCACAATAAGAAAATGAGAATTGACAAATTTCTCAAATTCTGTACTTATTTTCTTGGTTTTCTAATATTGGGCTCCTCAACACCTTCATACCACAACAAAGGAAGGTAAAAATTGCTTCTGGGTGACAGTTGTTCAGGCGTCCCCTCTGTTTCTCATATCACATGGTCCCCCATGCAGGCTGAGCTGGGAACACTCCGGCTGAGACACTAGTTTGAGACACTCCCCCAGGTATCTGAGCTGTAGACCAGGCACAGTAATTCCAACACTGCATACCTAAAGGGAATGACTGCAATTTGCCAGGCATTGTGCTAATATTGTACATGTGCTGTCTCACCTACATCTCTCTTCAAGCCTCCATGATGGGCACCATTGATAATGCCATTGAATACATGGGGAAACACCAGTACAGCAGAGGAAACTGTCCCAAGACCGCAGGGCAAGAGGCAGCACCAGGAATTTTTACCATTAGCTTTGTGTTTTAGAAAAGTTTTACATTTACAGAAAAAAAAAATGATACTAGCACAGAATTACCATATACTCTGTACCCAGTTTCTCCTATTTTAGCAGGCTGTATTAGTATGAGACATTTGTTATAATTAATAAGCCAATATTGATACATTATTAGCTAAAGTCCATGCTTTATTCAAATTTCCTTAGTTTTTTTTTCCTAATGTCTCTGTTCCTTAGTTTTTTTTTCCTAATGTCTCTGTTCTATTAGACTAGGATTCCATCCAGGACACCAGACAACATGTAGTTGTCATGTCTTCACAGACTTCTCTTGGCTGTGACAGTTCTTTCAGTCTGCCTTGTTTTTGGTGACTTTGACAGCTTTGAACAGTGCTGGCCAGGTGTTTTGTAGAATGCCCCTCAATTGGGTTTTGTCTTATGTTTTTCTCTTTATAAGACTTGAATGATGGGTTTTGGAAAGGAAGATCATAGAAGTAAAGTGTCCTTCCCATCACATTGTATCCAGAGTACGTATTACTGTCAAGACTTATCACTGTGTATCTTTGCCTTGATCACCTGGCTGAGGTGCCTGTAAGGTTTCCTCATTGTACAGACACTCTTTCTCTCCATTCCACACTGTGCTCTTGGAAAGAAATTGCTGTGCACAGTGCATATATCAGGAGTGGGAGTTATGCTCCACCTCCTTGAAGTGGGAATATCCATTTATCTGGAATTCTTCTGGACATGAGATTTTTCTCTTCTAATTATTTATTTATTTATTCAATCATTTATTTATATCTATATGGACTCATGAACACTTATTTTATACTTTGGTTGCAATGAAATACTACTTTATCTATGATGCTTCTCAAATTCTTTCAGCTTTGATCATTGGCACTCTTTCAGTTGCCTCCTGTGTCCCCTTGACATGTCCTTTTCATTGTGTGATTTTTTTTTAACAGTCCTTACTTGTTGGAACTACATAATGCTCCAGGTTCATTTTGTATATTTCCTATGTAAGTTCCTAGTCCTAAAATCAGTCACTTCTCTCAAGAGACCTGTCCCTTTTATTAGGGAATGGTCTTAGAAATCAAGATCTAGGTGGGAATGTACTTGTTACTGGGGTGTCATTGTGTCTAGGTCCTCTTTGCTGACAGAGAAAAGAAATGTATGTGTGTATACAAGTATATTTGTGTATGTATCCACATCTGTAAATAATTCTATATGAACCATATGTATTTATATAAGTCGAACATGAGTTCACACTGATGTCTCCAACTCTAATCCATTACCACATGGATCAATTCCACCTCCTCATGTTGCTATTCTGTAACCTCCTGCTCCAACACTGAGGAACAACCCAGAGCCAGGATTTTGATATAGGTCTTTCTGACTTTAGCATCCTCATCCATAACCACTATACTATACTGTCTTTCAGTTACAATGAATAAATGGATATAATTAGTGTATATAAAATGCAACTTCTAGAATATAACAGGCACTCAGTAAACAAGCTCAGCCTCAGACTAAACCTGCATCCCATATCCTTGCCCTTACAGGCCACCCTGTCTAGAGTGGGCTTGCTATAATATTTATAATTTCATTCATTGACATTCCTATAGTGCCCATATTCACTGACCAGTCCATCATCTTCTGCCATCTTTCTCTTGCTGGGGTCAGCTTCCAAAGACCTTTTCTCAACTGATGCAGTAAGTCACCTATGGAATATATATTCTTCTTTCTTTCTTCTTAACAAAACGGACTTACTTGTGGTATCTGTATGCCCATGAACTAAGCTCCACTCCATAGCCCCCTTAGGATTGTCATATGATACAGTTTTGGCCAATGGCTATAGAGAAGTTTCTTCACGGGACTTCCAGGAAAGCTTTCTAAGGGTGGCATCTTGGTTGGTACATCCTCATGTGCATACATGCATATTTGCAAGTATATGCGCATGTGTGCATGCATTTTTCTTCTTGCCTGAAAGGCAGAGTCGATGCTGACAATGAATCAGCTATCTAGAGACTATAACTTGTCTAGAGACAAGACTGTGCTAATGACAGCTGAGAAGAAAAACTGTCCCTCAGCACACTGGTAGACCACTACACCAGCTGTGGCCTGAGGATTTCTGGCCTGGCCAGTTAAGAAAAATAAAATCTGCAGTGTCACTCTCTGTTAGTCTCAGCTTAACACAAACCCTGGGCTGATGTACCAAATGAAGACTGTCTTGCTTGGCACCTACAAAATGTGTAGGGTTCTCTCACTCAATTTCCATTTCCTACCAAGTTAAAGCCCCGGTAACTAATATTTTGAGACCAAATAAATTATTTAGCCACATTTAGTTCTGTGATAAGTCACTCAGGACTCTTTTTCTCACAAACAGAATACTGTAGTCACTCAATACTTAATGAATTGTGGTTGAATAAATAAATACAGTCAGGAGATAGTTATTTTCTCAAAGTAAAATCAGCAGTGTATCTCACAGTTTACAACTTACATTGATTTTATTGCTCTATATGTAGACTTACAAAGTCAGGGACTTTCCTACTTTTTATCTTCCCTCCCCCATCCGACCACTGTCACTTTGCCCTTTAGCAGAGCCACCTCCATGGGTATCTGGGAGGGAAGGGTCTGGAACATGAATGCCCTCCATTCATGGACCCAGGACCCAGGCCCCCTCTGCTGGGCTTTGATGGGGAAAGTTGAAAAGACCACCCAGTGAGGATCCTTCAAGCAAGAAGGTAGGAAAAGGGGAAAATCTTAGTGCTGGAGGGTGGGAGGCAAGACTCAGAGGGAGTGGTGACAATTGTCTTTCAGTGTGCATGTGTATGTGTGTGTGTTGAAGAAAGATGGAAAGAGAGGGGAGTTGGGGAAGTAAGGAGAGGCATGGAGACAAAGAAGATTAAATCGTAGAAAGTTTGGGAAAACTGTCAATTCTGATGCTGTTTGCAGATATAAGTAAAATAAGGAAAATGAGGGGCAAACATGGTTTGGCTTTGGAATAGTATACTAATTACTGTAATTTATGAGAACGACTTACGTTTATGGTTAATTACTATTACCATATGCAAAATGGTTATTATGCACGTCATTAGTGTGTGTTGGAGTAAGTTTTTATTTGATTACAGCACACAACTCTGATCCTCTATGTGGGGATCTTAGTCTCATAGAGCAGAGCCATCTGCTTAGATTTGGAAGCATCAGCTAAGATCAGTAGCAGGGTATCAGGGTTGGTAGAGGAGCAGTGTCAATGACATGGGTTCATGTAACAAGACTTCCAACACAGAGCAATATGTAAGACACAGAGAGATGCTATTCTACTGGGATTTCCCCTTGCTTAAATTCTTATTACAGTATCTAAGTTTCAAGCAGTGTTAAGAGAAGGAAGGACTCTGGGGGTAATATGTATATGATAATATAAATAGAATATTACTTATATAATCTATAAAATATATGGATAAAAACATTTATTTATATATATTAAAATATTTATATATAAAATATATAGCATATATTCAAATTGAATTGATTCAAATCAGAAGAAAGAGATGATATAGTGGGAAATTTTTGAGTGGGAATTAGGGCTGCTAATCAGGGTAAGGCTGGTTTAGTGATGTAAGTATCTTCTAGAACAGGGTTTTGTCCTGCCATATAAGTACCAAAAAGGAGAGCCCCATGTTCTGTCATGATTTCTCAGATAATTCTGAGTGCATAATGTCACCTCCTTAGGATTCTGTTTACTGACTCAAGATACAGGGATTGCACTTGATAATTCCTAAGGTTTTGGCTAATCCTACTACTCCAAAATGGTTAAAGTGGGATTTTGGTTAGCTTTGACTTCCAGGAGGATGCATCCCAGGTAAGAAACATAATGGCTGATTTTGGAGTCTCTGCTCTACAAAATGCACAAAGAACATATAGATGCTCGAGAGAGCATCTCTCTCTTCTGGATTCGGCAGCTCTAATTCCTTCCTCTTTCTAAATGTAGATAAACTTAGGTAATTCTTAACTATTTGGACTCTTATATGCTGTTAATATTCAAGCTGATAACATTCACTTCTTGACTTTTATTACTTGCTAAGGAAAAGGAAGAGAAAAGGAAAAGCCATCATTTTGAATGTTGTGAGGCTTCATTGTTCATAGCACAGCAGCCTGTACTGAATTCATCATAGTTGCCAGGATTTTAGAGGTGCATTTGAACCTAGTGTTTCACCTTTAACTCCTCCAGTAGCAAATAGGAAATTGTGCTGGATGAAACAAAGGGGAGAAACCCACATGGAGAAGAGCTGGAGCCACTGCAGATGCTGGAATCTTGTTCTGACTGGGCCACTGCATCTAAAACCTCTCAAATCACCGAGCTAATATTATCCACCTCTTGCTCTGCAAGAGCTCTACCTTGTCTAAACTTTTCATTTCTGTGGCTGACTCCATTTTTCAACTACCACCTTTGACTTGTAAAAAATCATCTACATTCTTTATGCATGTTTGGTAATTATCTAGTTAACCTCAGCTGTCTCTCCTATCTGTAGCCTTGGTTTCTAAGCTGCAAAGATCATACATTGTTTTGTTTCAAGTACTTGATAGGGTGCCCACTGAGGAGCTACAGGCAATAAAAGCTCTTAATAATAATGGAATTATCTTTAGTGCTGATGGCATCCCCTCCAGTCTCTGAAGCCCCCTGCCACATGATTGCTCATTGGCCTCCCACAGCAAGTCCATTTATGATATCATCTCACCCCCAGCATGGTCCAAAGTCATCTCTCTTTGTTATGCATATTATAAATTTCTAAAATTATACAGAGTTTAAATATTAATTTGCCTGTCTGTATATTCTAATTCCAGAACCCCAAAGGAAAACTTGGTTATTTTTGATTGTTATCACATTATTTAAATATTGCATGTATTTACTTGATAATACACAGTCATTTTTTTCAGTTATATATGTAATAAATATACTCCCAAGCCATAATACTCTATGATATTTATCTGAGTGATACAAACATTCCTTTGAATAATAATGCTTTGTGTAACCTCCCATGACAGTTTGTCTATTAAAAAGGAAATTAAATATACAAAGGTATGGGAAAAATCACTATGAGGCAATAATGAACTTAGCAAATTCAAGAAGGAAAATAAAATAAGACTTATTTGAAACCTAAACTTCCCTTTTGATTTCTACTGATTCATCACTTATCACTAGAAATATGGCTGGGGGGCTACTCTTGCACCATACATGCACACATCTTCTCTGATTGTGTACTGGACATATCAGGAGCCACAACAAATGTACTTCAACTCACTAATCAGTGAAGAGCTGAGTTTCTGGAGAAGGAATTTGCACCTCTATGGGATGCACCCTCTTTAATTTCTCCCAGTTCCTGATTGTTTACTTAGAAATATTCCCAAAAATTAATTTTCAATTCATAATTCAGTTTCTGATTTGAAATCATCCAGCCTAAAATCCAAAGATCCTATTTTCTGACACAGTAAGAAACTCCTTCCAAGAAGTAGCACCCAATCTCTACCAGTCTTTTTCTTTTTTAAAATGCACAAACCTTTTTTTAAAACCATGACACCAGTAAAGTCCTAGAGGAAAACATAGGCAGGAAAATCTCAGATATTTCATGCAGCAACATTTTTACTGATATGTCCCCTAGAACAAGGGACATAAAGGAAAGAATAAACAAATGGGATCTCATCAAAATAAAAAGCTTCTGCATGGCTAAAGAAAACAGTATCAAAATAAAAAGAGATCCAACCATATGGGAAAACATATTTGCCAATGATACCCCAGACAAGGGTTTAATCTCCAAAATATATAAAGAACTTATATGACTCCACTCTAAGAGGACCAGCAACCCAATTAAAAAATGGGCAAAGGACTTGAACAGACACTTCTCTAAGGAGGACACACAGGGGATCCGGAGATACATGAAAAGATGCTCAGTATCACTAGCTATCAGAGAGAATCAAATTCAAACCACAGCGAGATACCATTTCACACCAGTCAGAATGGCCATCATAAACAAAGCAACAAGCAACAAGTGTTGGAGAGGTTGTGGAGAAAAGGGGACCCTAGTGCACTGTTGGTGGGACTGCAGACTTGTACAACCACTATCAAAAACTATGGAATTTCCTCAGAAAACTAAAAATGGATCTGCCTTTTGACCCAGCAATTACACTGCTAGGATTATATCCTAAGAACCCTGAAACACCAATCCAAAAGAACTTATGCACCCCAATGTTCATAGCAGCACAATTTACAATAGCCAAGTTCTGGAAGCAATGTAGGTGCCCTTCAGCAAATGAATGGATCAAAAAACTATGGTACATTTACACAATGGAATTCTATGCAACAGAAAGAAAGAAGGAGCTCCTACCCTTTACAACAGCATGGATGAAGCTGAAAAGCATTATGCTAAGTGAAATAAGCCAGGCAGTAAAAGATAAATACCATATGATCTCACCTTTAACAGGAACCTAACCAACAAAACAAACAAGCAAAATATAGCCAAAGACACTAAAATCGAGAACAGGCTGACAAAGACCAGAGGGGATGGAGAGGGAATTTCAGGGGAGAATGGGAAGGGTTTACAGGAACAAATATAAAGGACACATGGACAAAAACTAGTGGGGGGTGGCAATGGGAGGTAGGTGGGGAGGGATGGGTGGGTGGGCTGGGATGGAAGTAAAGGACAGAAAACTGTACTTAAACAATGATTAAAATAAAATTAAAAAATAATAAGATAAAACAAACCTGTATAACAAGGAATTATTAGGTATGGATACAGTGAAACATATGCTCAGTAATACATTCTTGTAAAACTGGCCACATGCATTTCTTTGGAGGAGAATTGGGGAGTGCTATGCTTAAGTAGCAATAATAACTTTATGAATATGAGCAATTTGCAGATACATTTTTCATGATATGTTGTCTTTTATTTAATTAATTAACTATTTCTGGCACTAAATCTGCCTAAAATTGTCATTTAATTGAAGTCAAATATGTATGGCTACTATGATTTATTAATTTTTCTTTTAAAAAAGAGGAAGCAATGTTTAAATTGGGGGAAATTTTTTATTTACTCAAAGTGATATTTGCTATCTTTTCTTAAATGATGAAGAAAAGCTAGGCCCACGTAGTAAAAATCATATCCCCAAGAAAACTAAAACTCACCTCCCCCTAAATAAAAAAGCAATATTCATGACTTTTCACCAGTGAGTCTGCTTGAGCCGTACATGGGACAGCTCCTTGTTTAGTCAAAAACGTAAAAGAACAGTACGTATTGCAGCTATAAAATAAAAGTCATCATTTTTAAAGCCTTCCTGGTAATGCCTTCAAAATCAGCAGTCAGGAAACCATTAGAGTAATTACCAATCCCCCCAAACCTGGTAGTTAATCATTTCTGGAATCTCTCTACAGCAGCCGTAGGCCCGCCTTCCTGTCCATCTGCACCAGCAGCCAGAAGCCTCTGAGGCTGGAGCTTAGCTGGCATCAGAGTGAAGAGACATCGAGCAAACATGGGTGGGTTGTATTCAACTTTGATCAAATGAGAGACTATATGCCAGTGGGGAGGGTTGAAGTTTGTTTTCTGAGTACTGGAGTGAGGTGAAATCTCACCAGGTACCCACAGCCTTGGGAGGGGTGGCCCTCAAGCCGACATAAATTAGGGACACTAAGCTCAGAGGTGCAGGGATGCAGGAAGGTCTGGAGGCTGGTGACTTTAAAGTCTGGCCTTATGCCCCAAGGTCTACATCCTCTCTCATCCCCCTGCTGACTCTCACTGTATTATCATAATAAATAGGGACTATGGAGATAATTTCCCATGATATGATGTTGTATTATATTTCATCTAGTTCACATTCTAGAAGTAGTGTTATTGATTCACCCAGGAAAATCAGAACTTCATTCCAAATAAAGTAGAAGTTTCTCCATACTTGCTTATTTTAGATTTGCTTTTTAGTTTGCTGTTTGCATTTTGTTATTTTATTTTATTTTTTAATTACTTTATTGTTGTTCAATTACAGTTGTCTGCATTTTCCCCCAACTACTCCCCCCCACCCCGGGCAAACCCACCTCCCTCCCTTGCTTCTACTCTCCCCACTTGGTTTTGTCCATGTGTCCTTTATAGTAGTTCCTGAATACCTTTCTCCCCACTGTCCCCTCCCGCCTCCCCTCTGGCTGTTGTTAGATTGTTCTTAATTTCAATGTCTCTGGTTATATTTTATTTGCTTTTTTCTTTTGTTGATTATGTTCCAGTTAAAGTTGACATCATATGGTATTTGTCCCTCACTGTCTGGCTTATTTCACTTAGCATAATGCTTTCCAGTTCTATCCATGCTGTCACAAAGGGTATAAGCTCCTCCTTTCTCTCTGCTGCATAGGATTCCATTGTGCAAATGTACCATAGTTTTTTGATCCACTTGTTTGTGTTTTGTTCTATAACTATAGACATTGAATAACAGTAATTAAATTCAGAATTCTTGATCATACTATGTACAAGAAACTAAAGAAAGGAAAAAGATAAATTATATCCACACACGTACAAATGGATTTCACAGAAAGATAGGAAGAAACAATGTAAAAACATTTAAAGTTCTCCTCTGGGTAATTTCTGACCTTCCCTCTTTTCCTTTTACTTTCCTCCTTCTCTCAAAGCCCAAGGCATCAGCATTTGTGCAGGAGCTCATGCTTGCCATGCTGGGTCAGCCCCAGGCCTCCTGAAGGGCTCCTGTGCTTGGTCTTGTAGGTGTAAGCCTGCCCTGAGCTTCATCACCTCAAAGCCTTGCACTGGCTTCTATTCTGGCAATCAAACACTTGGCAAGGCATCACTAGCCTCAATGTACTTACCATTTCTGAACGTCTAGAATTACACAAAAAGGGAATTTCATGGAAGGTGGCAGACCACAGGCCCCACACCTGTCTCCCTGTGTTAGTTCACTTTCAGTTGGCACTTGCTGGTTAACCCTAATCTACAGCTGGTGGTGATTTTTAAATTTGGATCATGTAAATGTATGCTTTTACTCCTCCCTTCCAGTGTTTGAATTTATACACTTAACATTTAAATCTAATTCATAATCCCTAAGAGAATATTCTTTAGAAGCAAACTCACAAACAACCCCAGAGCTTGGTTTCCTCATTTACATGGACGAGGAAACTCTTTCTTCTCCAATTTTCTGCACTTAACTCCCAGGAGTTTTATTTTAGAGGGAAAATCAATTAGGATTCCCAAGTTATGATTTGCTTATATAGTAGAGTCCCAAGAAGCAGGTGAATTGGCAGTGCAGAGGTGATGCTAGGCTATGTAGGTGTTATGAACTGAGCTGGTGGAATACTTCCTGACCTAGATATTTATGAGAGGGGACAGAAGCAGCCCAGAGAGGTACAGAACACTCAGTGTCCCATCAGTGCCTCCAATTCCGAAAGCAAGGACACAAATGCTGCTTTCCTTGACTGAGCACTAGTATTGGACAGACTGCACAGTCCCTCAAATTTGGAACAAGCAAGAAGAGAGCAGAAATAAATGAAGTTTTAAAATACAAATTTTTATTGCCAGTATTTTAAGCCTGACATAGAAAAACTGCTTTCCCCATTACTATAAGTCAATACATAGCAGTGCAATGTAAGTGTCTTCCATTTTCCCCTATTTCATGGTAGATTTACCTGATAGATAAGTGTACTTAAGTAAATAGCACCCAAGATTTTAATAGGACAGGTGCTTTAAATGTACATGGAAGGTCATCTCTATTATTTCAATTAACAACACAAGCTACAAAAACACATGAGGGTGAATTAATTTAAAGCTTTTATTTAATGCTACCAGTGAGGACATCTTTGGGCCCCCTGGTTGTCTTGGCAACTCCAGCATCCCAACCATCAGAGGCAGCTTCTGCCAGTCCCCTTCTAGGCATACACACAGTTCAGATAGTACATTAACAAAGAATATGATGCCCATGCAAATGTTGAAATATTTTTGTTGCCATAGAGATAAGAAAAATGACAAAAATACAGGAGTACTTGACATACTCTGAGGCAGACTTTTAATTTGTAAAAATCTCAAATGACAATGCCAAAATGGCTGAACGCATCATAGGGCTTTTATGCTCACTCACTATGCACAGAGGTCCCCCAGCCAAATAATGTGGGAAGAACTGAAGCATTCTGGCTGAATAGCCAATAAGGAGACACAGAGTCACCGATGGGGGCAGTGGCCATGATCATTATCTTTGTATTGAGCACAGAAAAAGAAAAGGATAAAAAATAGTGGAGACAATTTACTATGTTAGTTACTTACTTCTTCAGAGATGTGAAGCCAAATCAGCGACAATTTTTTTATACTTCCACTGCTGTGGAACCTAGAGTGCTGGCAAGAATAACCTTGAATATGTCATGATGTGTTTCCTTGTCAGCCTTTCCCCTCTGTGCAAACACACTGTACAATTTCTTTAGAGAAGGTGGCTTGTTAAACAATGTGATGTGTGTGCTCTGTCAAAGCAAAAGGTGGCGAGGGTGAGGAGGGAGGATTTGTACATCATGTTCTAAATAGTGAACAGTTCTTCTTAAAACCCATCATTCTAAAACATTAAGGGAAGGGGGAAAATTTTGGGTTTTTTTCCCCAAAGTTAATATCTAATTTTGACAAAAACTATGGAAATTTCCATGAACTTCCATCAAAGAAATCTGCTACTAAATATTTCCTAAATTAGTTCTTGCCCAAGACCTGAGACATGCTTGCAACCTATTAAAATATGATTTTAATAGGACAGGTGCTTTAAGTGTACATGGAATCCAGTGTCCCATCAATGTGGTACCCTTAATGGGACAGTGTGGGAGAGAAGAGGAGTGGTGATAAAGGGCAAAGGGAAGATGGTAAGCTTGACCTCCCAACAGCATTGGCCAGTCGGTCACTAGTCAGTCAGTCCTAGCCACTCATTCTTCTTAGTAACTCTCTCCAACCTTGACTTCCTCTAATTATTTCTCCTCTGTCCATGGCAATTACTCAGGGGCAAAGTTCTCCCAGAGCTCTGTCCCCTTCCTGCTTATTTTCCCTGTATAATCTTATCAACTTTCCTGTGGTCACTATCCTGTAAAGCAGCAATTTTCAACATTTTTCATCTCATGGCACACATAAACTGATTACTAAAATTCTGTGGCATGCCGCAAAATATATTTTTTGCTGATCTTACAAAAAAAGGTATAATTTTGATTAATTCACATTTGGACAGATATTGTTCAGTGTTGGTTGTTGTCTTTTTTTTATATTTGACAATCTAAGAAAAAAAGAGCCAGTGCTCCTGACAAAATAGTCAGGTATTGCATGTTTTAAAAATTCTTGCAGCACATTGGTTGAAAATCACTGCTCTGAAGTGACCCTCAATTCCCCAGAACCCTCGCCTGATCTCTGTACTAGCTGCTTAACTGGTTTCCCCACCTGGATATTTTATCCCAAGTTCATATCAAAGATCAACTCATCCCTCCATCTCCCATCTCCATACACATAGCAACCTAAGACTGAAACCTTAGTTTTTTCCAGATCCTCCTCTCTGCCATGAGCTCAAAAAGTCACCAAATCACCAGTAATCAAGGTGATGCCCCTCCCTGGCTAGAGGTGAACACTTATCAAAGCCAGATTAATCACATTCTCTCTCCCATAACTTTGAGCTTTAAGTAGGGTATGGCAAGATGAAAATAAGCAACAAGAAAGGGGCAGGGCCCATTTATTGTTCCACCAGCACACTGCAAGAGTGTTTGTTTTCTTCTTATCCAGACTCCCAGAGCTGCTCTTATTTCTGTATCTATTAAAACCTGTTTCTTGATTCTTTCCTTTGATTCAGTCCAAAATACAAATATTTTTCTGCTTAAATTGGCCAGATTTAGTTTTTGTTATTTGCAGTACAAGAACCCCGATTAATACAGATATTGATGGAAGGAAATATTTCAAGAGAAATATTGACAGAAAAAAGATGAGGTGGAGCCTTCATTAACTATGTCATGTAATTATTGTAAACTTGAGCTCATCAGTACCATACAAGGCTAAGTTTGCTTAAAGAAGTCATTGGTGTGTAACTTCCCTCTGGACTTCAAGGTCAGGACTGAGACTTACTCATCTTAATAACTCTAGCATTCACAGCGAAGGGTTTAATAAATGATTTTGATTGCCCACAAATCCATCCTGCTAGTGCTGAACCACCACTTCTTTCTGCTTCACATGCTATTCTAAGAGCATACTACCTTCTAAACTACCTGAAATGAGTTATATTTCTAAGGCAATAACACATATATAGTCAAAGCCAAATTAGAGTTTCTAACTAGTTCCTTTTCGAAAATATGTACTTGTCATGAGATATACAACCACTTTTTAACCTGCCCAACTGCATGTTGAGGAGCCACATATAAAATGTGATGGGGCTGCTGCTGACCCAAAGAGGAGAGGTCCAGGACTCAATGGTCCACATGCCTTTGCACTGCATGGCTGTATTGGCATCACCCTGCTTCCCTCATCTGCCATTCATGGGGTTGGCTACTCCCATCCATTTTCCTCTGTTACAATACACAGCTTCTGTCTGTCAGGATTCTGTTTTTACTGAACACCCAAGCTTGTACCAGGCACCACAAAAAAATACAAGCCACAGTCATGGGCCCCTATGAGCATGCCGGCTAGGAGGTGGCCCAACAGAGACCACAACATGCAGGGGACTGTGCACAATAACATCAGGCTGCCATGGAGAATTGACTAATGGGTCACTTCATGGGTGAGAGGACTAATGTGGCAAAATAAAGCTTGAAGGAGGATTCAAGACATAACCCGGATTTTAAGGTATAGGTTTGAAAAGATGAAAGGAATGGTGGAATGGGAGGGGTGTTGGGGTGTGTGGCACAGACTGTGAGCAGAGTCCAGAAGAATGGAATGCCCAAATCCCATCTGGAGATGTTCACCCATTAGTCTGGAGCAAAGATTCCTTTATGAAGTCAAAGAGATAGGCTTATGCAAAAGACTACCACAGGTTGCAAAGAACAAGTCTCTACCTCCCATGCCACATTTTCTTTGGGGGTCAAAGAAACATTATAAAATAAGGTGTGTCAGAAGGTAGTTGCTGACATCAAGTAAGATAGTGCCTCTGAAGAACTCTGACACACAGGAAGCACTCTACTACTCTCAGTCACACTCTGTCCCTTGATGTTATCACCCTGCTGATTCCCTGGCCCCCTTCTTTTCCACTCCTGCTCTTCCCCTCTGAAGGAGCCAAGCAGCATTTTCTGTGGATCTTGGCATTTGGAAACAACTTTAGTGTGACCTGCTCATCCTTGAAAGCCCAAACCTTGTAGTGGTGTTTGCACATTTGTCCTTCCTCTGACAGGATCAAATGTGCAGTCCTCCATTGCCTCCCAGGAGTGCAAAATCCAGGGTTTAGAACAATTCTGAAGCCAAGAGTGGCTGCCAAACCCTGCTCTCACTGTCCCAGTGTTTCTGAATGGTGACGACCCAAGAATAAACGAAAAGAGAGGGAGGCCTGCTTTGCTTGTCGTCTGGGAGGGCTGGCAGTTGGCCAGGAAGCAGCAGCAGGGTGGCAGGGGCTGGGAAGAGCTCCCAGTGTTCCCTTCCTGTCTCTGCAGTGGCTGCATTCTTTCCCTCCTTATGCCAGGCATAACTGGATGATGAGGGGAGTGTCAGGCTCAAGTGTGTGGTCAATGTGGGTGAGTGGTGTTGGAGATGCCTGCTTGACAGAAGAGGTGACTGAGGCACCCTCACCTCCCCATGGGGTCTAGGCTCTGCCAAGTCCTTTGGCCAGAAAAGAGAACTTGGCATCCCAGTGGGAGTAATTGCACAATTGAACTTATGCCAAATCAATCTGTGCCTTTCACGAGTCTGAACTAGCCATGCGCCATGTCCGGAGGACCCAATGGGATGGCGAAGCTCTCCTGGGAGGTGCTTCCTCCTGCCAGGACCAAAATGGGAGAGGAAGCAAGCAACCTTGTGCATATGGAACAGAGGCCAAGTTTCAGAGGAGATGGAGCCTCCAACAGGCTCCCCACCAGTCCAGTCAGGCTCACTCTATTTTACTTTGAAAGTGAAGTATAGAAAAGAAAGCTCAAAATAGAACTAGGGAAAGTCTGAGAGAGAAAAAATTATATAGACAATGCAGGAAATGAGCATGCTTTGATACTTTTAATGCTTTGGACAGAACAAATTCTATCCTAATGAAGGTAACCGGTACTGTACAGAAACTAATCAACTCCCTACCCCACTAGGAATTACAAGGAAGGAAGGCAGAGATTCAGACTGACCCTGGTTTTCTTTCTGGCCCAAGAATTGGGCCATTACTACTCCGTAGAGTTTTTTTGAAATATTTAGCACTTAGGAATTACTAAAAAAAAAAGAAGAAGAAGAAATAGGTGTTTGTGTTTGTAAAGAAACACACATACACATAACACATAGAGGGAGAGAGGAAGGGGGAAGGGAGGGGAGAGGAATGGAGGCAGGGGTGGGGAGAGAGAGAGAGAGAGATCTTTAGTTTAAGGAATTGGCTCAGGAGATTGTGGGGGCCGGTAAGTCTAAATTTTGCAGGGCAGTCTGCAGGCTGGAAACCCAAAGAGTTCTGCTGGTAAAATTGCCTCTTCTGAGGGGGGACCTCAGTCTTTTTCTGTTAAGACTTTCCACTGATTGTATGAAGCCCACTCACATCAGGGAGGGCAATCTGCATTACTCAAACTTGACTGGTTTAAATGTTAATCACTTCTAAAAAATACCTCCACAGCAACATCTAGACTGGTATTTGACCAAATATCTGGGAAGCAGAATGTAGCCAACTTGTCATATAAAACTAACAGACACAGACCATACCCAACATCTCCTCCTTCCTGCCTACCATCTTTTCTTAGATCCAGAAAATTTTGACCCAAAATCTTGAGATTCTAGATATAGAACCACAGATGACAGAAAACCCCTCATGTGAAAGCATGTTCTGAACATTTGGGAGAATCTGATAATAGTTTTGGATTTTCTCCCCAGAACATAAATACACACACCAAAACTGCACACAATTTCAGGAAACCCATGGCCTTCCCTAAAGCATCAATGTCCTAAGGGTGGCAGAATGTTGAGTTTAAGAACCTTACATCCAAAAGTACTGATGCTGCAGAACTGTGAAGAAGGAATGGGACTTTATTAGGATCTAGATGTATTCACCATAGGGAATGACAGGGAAAAAATGGATAAATCGTGCCTGGGAAGGGAGATGAGGCTCCCTGCGGAGTACTCACTATGGTCCGCCAGGTAAATATGCAAATGAAGTAACTAGAAAGTAGGTCATTGGCCCCAGTCATGACAATGAAATACCACAGCTATGGAAGCCCATGTTTGTTCCAGCCCCCTTCTGCTTCTTGTTTGAGCCACAGGGTTGATCAGATGGCCCTGACCCTGTGGGGCAACCTTGGCCCCACGCTCAAAAGGACCCAATTATGTATATTTCCTCCTGTAAATACAGCAGGCAGTCTACTACATGACTGTGCACAGGCAGTAACACTGTCATGAAAATGGCAAAATTTTAAATGACAACTCTTTTTATACACATTAACAAATATGTTTCCATATCAAACTCCTTTTTGAAGAGTATCTACATCACTTTTCCATTATTCATTTCACCCCACATTTGCTCCATCTTTGCAATACAAATAGTCATTATGATTGGTTTTACCCAAGTATTTACTATTAAAAACAAACTTCTGCAAGCCTTCTCCTGGTTCTTTAAAGTCAAATTTTATAGCTCCCTAATGGGTCAATGACATCTCTTTTATGGACGTGTGTGTGCTATGAGTTTCACAGGGCAAGACACCACTGCAGAAATAAGACTTTGATCAAGGCCAGTATGAAGACTCTAGAACATTAAGGAAGGGACAGGCAGAGGAAACCAGAGGAGGAGGAGCTGGCAGGAGATTCCCTCAAAGGGACCCTGCACAAAAGGGGAGGGTATGTGCTGGAGGTCAGCACTGACTGAACAAATGGGTTTTTTTAAGCAACACAAAGACAGAGTTCTCAGTATACTAAAGTTTGCCTGACTCTTTGACCCAAAAAGGGATTTCATCATAGGCTCAGGACAAATACATATGTGGGTCTGGACAGGAGACTATGGCTCTGGAGAACATTTACTGAAATTCCACGGCCATGGGGAACTTGAGTAGAACTGGGGCCTTATTGTTATTATGAGAACCCAGAACAGATACAGTTATATTAGTTACATACAGAAGCATAGATTGAAGGAATAAATATTGAATGAACACCCAGTGTGAGTAAAGACCAATAGATATTTCCACCTATCTACCCATACCCATCTGACTACATCACACATCACAGTCTAACTCTAGACCTTTTTCTTTGGTGCCCTAGGACAACCTTGTCAAGGAGGTGGGGCATGTTGTTACTCTCATATTAAAAACAGAAAAACTGGGAATGAAGCAAATTATCCTGGTCCATGTGTCTATAATGTGTACGAGCCAGGCAGATCCCAGCTCTTCTGACTGTAGCACAGTTTCTTCTACTGACCCAGAGGTGAGTGTTTCGGTGATTCTGATATAAACTGTGTCCCTGCTAACTTCAGAGCTGCCCACTGGGCAGTGTCAGGAAAAAGGTGCCCACTGGGGTGATGTCACAGGCTACAACACAATGGTGACTCATTTCACCAACAAATACAACACCAAGAAACATTTGAAACACAGCAATGAGCACATTTGAACAGCACACCCAGCTTCAACAATGCCATCTACCATATTTCCAGACTCCTGTGACTGGCCACAGGCCTCATCCTTTACCTGTACTCATGTTATGGTCTAATCGCTAAATTTCTGACAGTTTTGCTTCTCTCTCCACCTGAGTTTGGAATTTAAAACCCTTGACTTCTAAGCCCCTTCCATGTACATGTTGTGTGATGTGCCTTTATAAGAAATAAATACAACTTTCTGACAAACCCATGATTACAGACAATTGGCTGCAGCAGCAAGCGCCTGATGCCTCAAGAGTTACACAAGTTTTTCTTTCTTTCTCCCCTGGAAAACGTTCGGTGCTGTTTTGACTTTCAGCATAATTGAGACATCTCGATGTGCATCAGCTCCGAGGCCATCTCGCTTCATGTAAATGAAAATGTCACTTGGGTCTAATTAAACCATTGATTTGAAACAATGCTCAGAAAACAGTTCCAAAGATGCCATGCCCCTAAGGCTCAGTGAGTTGCGCCTGCCCACCAAAGCTGAGATCACCCCACAGCAGCTCCTTCCACCTCCCTAACACTATGAACAAGCCTCCATCAAGGTACCAACCTGTAGAAACCTTGTCTCTGAACAGCTCTGACCGTAGAGAGAAGGTGGCTGGGGAAAGGAGGCATTTGTAGTCAAGTGGCTGAATCCCTCTCCTAACTAGGGGTCTCTTCCAGGAATCACTGACATTTTCCTGTGGCCTTACTTTTCCTTCACTCCAAATTTTTGCATGCATTTTCTCTTTAATCCTCCTATAAATCCTATTAACATTTTAACTAACCACTGTAGCTCCTCTACAAAAGAGCCTCCCTGGTAGCTATAAAAGGTACTAGTTGCATGAAATCACTTAACAATCTTTCCCCAAATGCCTACCACAAACTGTTTACCAACACTACTGCACCCACTCAAAAGGAAAAAAGAATTTGAAACCACAAACCAGCTGGATGCTGGTCCCATCAGGAGCTTTGAGGACTCATCTTTCTAAGAGACTGCCTAGGATACTGGGTAGGACAGGAAACTCAGAAAAATTTCCAAAAACTCTGGACCATGTGACATGAGCAAGTCATTCTAGCTCTTCTGGCTTTCCTTGGTTTGCAGCTGGACATTATTAAAAAGCCTAGCAGGAAATTTGCAGACCAAGCGTGACTCCGTTGCTGTGTTGGGGGCATGTGCAGCTTTCAAAGCAACTAGTCTGTTCAAGGGGAGGGTGGGAGAGAGAGGAGCACAGGCCCTTAGACCTGCTCTGCATCCAGCCCCTCTCTCTCTATTACTGAACTAATGCAGAGATACAACTCTACATGAACAGAGATTGGAAAGCACCGAAGATGGTGTTAAATAACAATGGCCATAAACAGCCTGAAAGAATTCTTGTCCTGCAGTCAGTCTCCTCAGGAATCAGGAATGAGTTTATTTTCTCCAGGGCAGGATACAAAAGCTTGATAAAGTTTATTTTTTAAAAGGCTTTTACAAAATCTCTGTAAGAATACTAATAAATGAAGACAAAGATAAAAAAGCTGAGAATCACTGGTGAATAGAGTAACCACTTAACTTTTATGTCAATGAACACATTCAGTTAAGAAACATTTGTGAATCAAGTAAAAATGCATAAGCAAAAAATAATTTTAAACTTGTTAACTATTTCTGGAGGATTGTCAAACATTATCACTATGTGAATAAATATATTATGTGCC
The DNA here is from genome assembly GCA_004024845.1 of Tonatia bakeri. NCBI lineage: Eukaryota > Metazoa > Chordata > Mammalia > Chiroptera > Phyllostomidae > Tonatia > Tonatia bakeri. Next base: position 217,528 of record PVIA01001517.1, read on the forward strand.
CTAGAACATTTCTCTGTGGACTGGTGTATTATTGTACTATGGTTGCTGTAACAAAGTACCACCAACAGAGTGGCTTAAACAATAGAACTTGATTCTCTCACAGTCCTGAAGGCAAATGTCCCAGATCAGGTGTGGGCAGGACCACACTCCCTCCGCAGGTGCTAGTGGAGGATCCAACCAAGGCCTCACCAAGGCCTCTGGTTGTTCCTTGGCTGTGGCAGCACAACTACAGTCTTTCCATGGTGTTCCCCTGTTGTCTCTTCTCTGTGTCCAAAGTTTCTATTTTATAAATCACTAGTCATTGGATTAGGGCCACCCTACCCTAGTATGACCTCATTTAAACTAATTACAACTACAAACCTTGTTTCCAAATGAGGTCACACACTGTGGTACTGGGAGCTGAGGCTTCAGAATATCTTTTTGGGGCAGACAAAATTCAGTCCACAACAGCAAGTTAGGAGAGAAGTATCTCTTCACATCGGGTGGGCAAACTACTAGTGCCTTGGCACAAAACAAGACATGACTCCGAACTCCACTGGCCACCATGGGATTGGTAACCACTGTGCTCAGAGTTAAAGAGAGAAAGCAACTGTCACTCAAGAATGTCCTGCCTTCATTGAGTATTCGTTTTATAAAAGCTCAGCCCTGCAGCAGAGTTCTTGCTAGTACTCCATATGACCCACACACATAAAGATGCAGCCTCATCCCAAGGTGTGAGGGTATCTTAAGGAAGAATAATACATGTGGCTTCTGGAGTTATGACAGCTAAGCCACTCGTTTCTGTGGAACATCAGTTTTCCTTGAAAAATCAACACCCAGACCAGCAGAGGCTTGGGTAATAGGAGATGTTTTCTTGAAGAACGTGCAAAGAAGAAATGTGCAAAGAAGAAACCTTGTTACTTCAAGGAAAATGGTCGAGAATATTTATTGTCAAGGATAAAATTTGAGCTTTCAAAAGAAATTCAAACTTTGCAAAATTTGTTTTGGCCTTGAGGAATTTGATACCTGGGAACTGGTTAAAGATGCCTCTGTCAACATGGGTAATGATATTTTTAATGAATGTGAATTTAGGGTATTAGATGATGAAATCTGTGAACATTTGGAAGATCTACATAACTGAAAAACATCATCTTTCCCCAATGACCAAGGCATGATATTACAAAATCATATTTGGGTAAGTAAGATCCATTCAAAGAGTAACAGATTTTAGTACAGTGGTCAGTGGTACAGTTTCAGATTCCACATTGCAACCTTTCAGACGCTTCTGCAGTTTTGGTGTTATATCAGAGAAGAATATCCACAATCACCTCAAAAGGCTATTAACATACTGCTCCCTTCCCAACTACATATCTGTATGAGGCTGGATTTTCTTCATCTCCAACCAAAAGAGCAGATTAGAATAGAATGAAGGCAAAAGAAGAGTGAAAATCCAGCTGTCTTCATCAAGCCAGACATCAAAGAAATTTGCAAAAATGTAAAAAAAGTCACTATTCTTACTGTTTTTTGAGGAAATATACTTATGTGTCAGAAAAAATGTTAATTATATTACCATAACATTGGCTGACCATTATAATTTATAAATGAATAAATATTTCAAATGTTTTTATTTTTAATTATATTTTATTAATCATGCTATTATAGTTGTCCTGATTTTCCCCCCCTTAGCCATGCCTCCACCCAGCATGCCCCGTTCCCTCAGGCAATTCCCCCACCGTTGTTCATGTCCATGGGTCATGCCTATAAGTTCTTTGGCTACTCCATTTTCTATACTATACTTTACAGCCCCGTGGCTATTCTGTAACCACCTATTTGTACTCCTTAATTTCCTCAGCTCTTCACCCATTCCTTACACCAACCTCCTCCTGTGTGCAGGGGCAGGATGGTGGTGCTCCAACACAGTCTGCAACTGTCCACTGGGTGCATAGGCTCTGGGGTTCCCCAGGTAGTGCAGGCCAAAGTGTTTTGCACAGGGTTCCCTGCCTGAGCTATAAAGTAATCTGAAATGGCTGCTACTTTTGCTGGGCTTAGAGATTCTCAGGCAAAACCAAGCTGTGAATCTAGGCTGGCTGTTGCTAGTGCCAGGTCTGGGGCTCACTGAAGCCAGCTGTTGCTTATTTGATAAATGTAGAAAGTAGTAAAACATGAGCCAAACCCAGCCATTCATAAGGGAAAGCAGCATAGGTGGGCCCTTATATTGAGTGGGGCAGAGTCTCTGGGGATCTCCAAGGCGGGTCAAAACAGTGTTAGCCAGGTTGATGGAGTCTCAGATATGGCAAAAGCTTTCTGTGTCCGTGGGGGGAGGGTTTAGAAAAGGGACAATGGCCTTTGTTCCCCTTAATGCCAAACACTTCAGTTTTTCCCTGTATACCACTGGTGCTTTTCAAGCTGCTACCCCATTGCTAGAGCTGAGAGTATGTCAGTCCATATGTGAATTCCTAATAGGAACTGCTTGGGACTCCAGAAGTTTCTTCCAGCAACTCAATCCCTGCTGGTTTTTGCAACCAGAAGTTGTGAAGACTTTTCTTCCTTGCACTGGAACCCTAGGCTGGGGGCCTGGTGTGGGGCTGGGACTCCTAGCTCCTGATATCCCTCCCAAATTTTATCCACCGCACGTGGGTAAGGGATCAGCCCATTCTGCATCTGAGCCCCTCCTACTAATCTGGATGGATGTAGTTTCTTTAATTCCGTAGATGTCAGACTTTTGTTCAACTTGATTTCTGATGGTTCTGAGTGACGGTTGTTCTATATTTTAGTTGTAATTTTGATGTAGTTGTGTGAAGTGGTGAGCCATTTCTGCCTATGCTGCCATCTTGACTACAAATCCCACAAAGGTTTGTTTTCATTTCTAATGTGGTCAATTCCACAGATATAATCCACAGAAACAAAAGCTCTTTGGGATCCTCAATAATTTTTAGGAATGTAAAGGGATCCTGAGGCCAAAATATTTGAGAATGGCTATCATATTTTATTCTCTGGACCAGACTTATTCTAAAAATGCACTTTATTATAGTCCAACAAAATTTTTCAAAAAAGCCCAACTTGTTTGACCTAATCTCTAGTAAAAGCACTTTGCCCTGAACTCTCATGAAATCATTTATGTCTAGCACAGCTGATGATTACATGTACAACCTAGAACACCTTGAATATGGTAGACACTTTAAAAGTTTATAGCCAGTGGTAATAGCCAGTCCTTGCAGCTGACTGGCCTGGGTAAATCCCTGCCACTGACCTGCCTACAGTCATCAAGGCTCAACTACAAGAGGAGGGTATACTCAGCCCACATGAGGGGCTCACCTTGAGTACCCAGCTTGGTGATAGAGGAGGCTGTGCCACTGGGCCCCACAGGACACCTACAACATCAGGCTATGCTACCAAGATGGGGAGCTGTAGCAGCTCTACCTAATACATAGAAACAAACACAGGGAGGCTGTCAAAATAAGGAGACAAAGAAACATGGCCCAAATGAAAAAAGAGAACAAAACTCCAGAAAGAGAGCTAAACAAAATGGAGATAAGCAATCTACCAGATGCAGAGTTCAAAACACTCATTACAAGGATGCTCAAGGAAATTAGTGAGGACCATAACAGCATAAAAAAGATCCAGTCAGAAATGAAGATACACTAATTGTAATAAAGAATAATTTACAGAAAAATAATAGTAAAGTGGATGAAGCCGAGAATCATATCAATGATTTGGAACATAAAGAAGTGAAAAAAATATCAGAACAAAACGAAGAAAAAAGAATCCAAAAAAATAAAGATAATGTAAGCAGCTTCTGAGATAACTTCAAGAAGTCCAACATTCACCTCATAGGGGTGCCAGAAAGATGAGAGAAAGACCAAGAAAGATTGAGCAGAAAGAGATGAAAGAAAGATTGTAAATCTATTTGAAAAAATAATGGAAAAAAACCCTTCCCTAATTTGGTGAAGGAAATAGACATGCAAGTCCAGGAAATACAGAGAGTCCCAAACAAGATGGATGCAAAGAGGCCCACTTCAAGACACATCATAATTAAAATGTCAAAGGTTAAAGATAAAGACAGATTCTTAAAAGCAGCAAGAGAAAAGCATTTCCTTACCTACAGGAGAGTTCTCATAAGACTGTCAGCTGATTTCTCAAAAGAAACTTTGCAAGCTAGAAGGGATTGGCAAGAAATATTTAAAGTCATTAAAAGCAAGGACCCACGATCAAGATTGCTCTACCCAGCAAAGACATCACTTAGAATCAAAGGCAGATGAAGAGCTTCCTACACATGAAAAAACTAAAATAGTTCATCATCACCAAACCATTATTATATAAAATGTTAAAGGGACTTATCTAAGAAAAAGAAGATTGAAACTATGAACAATAAATGGCAATAAATACATATCTATCAACAATTGCATGTAAAAAACAAACTAAGAGAACAAGAACAGAGACAGAATCATGGATATGGAGAGGGTTTTTTGTTTGCCATATGGGAGGGTGTGTGTGGGAATGGGTGAAGAGGTGAGGGGATTAAGAAGTACAAATAATTAATTACAGAATAGCCATGGGAATGTACAATATAGTGTAGAAAATGGAGTAGCCGAAGAACTTACAGTCATGACCCATGGACATGAACAATGATGTGAGGATTGCCTGAGGGAGTGCAGTGGGAGCTGGGTGGAGGGGTACAAAGCAGGAAAAATAGGACAACTGCAATAACATAATCAATAAAATATAATTTTTAAACTTATTTTATGTATTATGGATGCTAAATTCACACTGCCTTGGTTTGAAACCCAGATCTGCCTTTTACTAGCTGAGAGATCTTAGGAAGTTACTAACCTTCTCTAAGTCTCAGTATGCTCAAATGTAATGGAAGCATCAGAGTACCACCAAGAACATCATTGACTTAATCTGTGCAAACAACTTGAACCAGTGCCTGGAACATAATAAGTACCAGGAAAGTGTTAGCTGATGTTGTTCTTATATAACTGAGCTTATGTCTGCTTATTGTACTGTCTCAAGCCCTGTAATAATATTAGGTTCACTGATAACAACCACTAATGTTTACTAAACACTTAGTATATTCCAGGCACTATGCTAAGGTGCTTTATTTGCAGTCCCTCATTTAGTCCTTGTAATAAGCTCAACATAGGGGTACTACATGACTTTATAAGGAACCGTTCCAAGTGGCATGGGGAATATAGCGCAGCCTTTGATTTGGAAAACCGACGGGGAGTGAGGTTGACACACAGGACCCACACCCACAGATCGCTTTTCCTATGGGGAATCAGGCCTGCATTGTACCTAGGCTGCTTTGAGGCTTGCTTTTGCTAAAACTCCCTCACCCTGAATTGAGGCAGCAAATGTTTACTGCGTATCTTTAAAGTAACTTCCCAAAATCCATGCTAAACCTTCCAAGTATGGAGTGTAACCAATTCAACCCCTTCTTCCTTTGCATTTGCAAATATCCTTCTTCTTTGATGTAATTAGCAACATCCTCTCCTTTGTTAGCTGTAAAAGGTAATCACCTAAATCAAACCTGTGCACAGTAAATGAGGACCATCCTCGATGTAATATACCTAGAAAAGCAATAAAAGCCTGTCCAGGCAGGGGTCAGGGCCCTCTTTCACTCAGAGAGTGGCCATGTCATCCCTTTTTCTCCACAGGACTTCTGTAGTCCCGTGTGAATTTGTTTGTCACAGCCACAACACAGGGACCCCACAGGCCGGAGTCCACATCATGACTTTCCTGTGGTGCTCATAGAGAAACCCAGAGCTTGAGTTTAGAGAGGAACAGAGAGCAGGTTTGGAAAATATACACGTATGAGGTATATTTCTGCCTGGAAAAAGTTCAGCCATTGTTAATATAATGAGAATGGTTTGCACAGTATCAATGTAACTTGACAGCCAAGGAGAGTGGACTGGAATGCACATGTATGAACAATGACAATTTCATCGTAATAGTCAGTGGGGGTGATAGACACTGTTGAGTGAGCATGTATGACATGTGGCCATCACATTCAAAATGACTGAGTGAGTAGAGTAACGAATCTGCACCAAATTTTGCATTAAGTTTGAACTTTCCTCCATGAAAACTATTCAGATGATTCACAAGGCCACAGCTATGGGCAACTGGTGATTGGCACCTTCATCATGACATTGTGCCAACTCATGCATGATATCTCATGCACTTTCTTTGGTGAAACATCAAATCACCCAGGTGACTCAACCCCGCTACAGCCCAGATTTGGCACCCTGTGACTTCTGGCTTTTCCCAAAACTAAACCACCTTTGAAAGGAAAGAGATTGCAGACTGTTGATAAGATTCAGGGAAATACAACAGGGCAGCTGATAGTGACTGGGAGAACTGTGTGAGGTCCCAAGATGCCTGCTTTGAAGTGGACTAAGGCATCATTGTCCTATGTACTTGTGTCCTGTGTCCTATGTTTCTTGTGTCTTGTATCTTCTTCAATAAATGTCTCTGTTTTTCATATTATGTGGCTGGATACCTTCTGGAAAGACCTCATATATAAATAGTTCTTGATCATTTTCTTTCAATTTCCTAGTGAATAACATTAGTTACCATTATTGAGTGGGTCAACTAATTTGTGTATTTATAAACACTACAGGCTGGGCACAAAAGATGAGCAAGGAAGAGTCCCTGCCTCAAGCTGTTTGCCATGTGAGCAGTATGCAGGTGGATGAATTCATAGGGGTAAATAATGTAACAGAAATATGAATATAGTACTTTAGGAGAAAATTAGAGAGAGCAATTCACTCAGTTTTGAAGAAATCCAAGAAGGCTTCATGAAAGAAATGACAGGTGAAATGGCTCTTCAGGGAGGAGTAGGAGGTCAGTGGTTTAGGGAGGCAGCTGCTATGGTCCAGGTGGGCTTCCTGCTGTCTGTCAGGGAGCAGATAACCAAGCTGGAAAGGAGCAGGCAGTAGGCTGAAGGATAGAGGGAGACCAGCCATTTACTTTCTACATTTCTGCTGGCCTCCCTAGTGCCAAAGCTTACCTCAGCATTGCAGGTGAGTACCTGTGCTATCACTGCTAGGAAAGAAGAAAAGGCTACTGGTTTATTTACATCCAATCCTCTTTGGGGCACACCAGCTACTTATAAATTTGTACTTATAAGACTGGCTTAATTCTTGCTCACAGTTGTTCTATTCTTTGCTGTCAGTCAAAAACAAAGTCCTGGGGTTTTAATGAGTTTTTTCTGAATTTGGATACTACCATGTTTTCAAAAACTTACTCTCACTCTTCCTGCATTCCATCCAAATACCTCTAGTAGATTTGTAACTTCAGGAGGAATTTTTGCAGAAAGATTACAATGTTCTGCAATTACCACCTAAAGATCAAGAAGAAAGCAGCCTCATTATCTTTCCAAACCCCTGTCACTCCTGGATCAACATAAATGTGTATTAGCATTAATACAGGGGCAGGAGTCAGGGGCAGAAAAGCCAGATAAGTGAGGAAAGCTTTGCAAATGCTGTGAATTTTATTTCTACACTTTTGCATTTGATCAAAGGTGTTCTGCAGGATATGGACGAGTTACAGAACAAAGGAAGGGTGGACGTAGAACAAGAACAGGTAAAGAACAAAATGATGGGCATCGAGTGTCCCTCCATGAGTTTATATGGACCAAGTGCCCTGTGAGACAAGACTCAGGAAAATAAAACCTAAAAACCAGAAATGCAAACAACTTTCATATGCTCAGGAAATTCATCAAAGTACCACCTTTCAATTTTGGTGAAAAGGTATACAAATAGAAACATAATTCCTGAACTAATTATTCTTTCCAGGGAAGAAATTATTTGCCTTTCAGGTTTTGTCTTTCCAATGATTCTCTGTATGATGTTTAATAAGACCATCCAATTAAACAGTTTTTTTATATATATCAAAACATATAGCATTTTAAAGTTAACATTCTTTGTGTCCTGTGATTAAGCCAAGAAACAATAATTGCAAATTAAACATCAGAAGTGGGCAGAGAATTGTTCAGGAGAGATTTACCAGTGTCTGCCTTATATACATTAAGTCCCATACACCAAGATGATAAATGGGGCTGCCTCTGTCGTTTTAATGCCTTCCTTTGATAAATCTGGTTTGATTGGCATGAACGTTACTAGGTAAATAGACTAAAGCTGCAATGCCAATATTTTTGTGACTATTTTGCAATCGGCGTTAATCAATGAGATGGGACTATAATTGCTGCAATTTTCCATATCTCTCTCTTGCTGGCTCCAGAATCACAGATATAATAGCACTCCTAAGATTTCCTGACAATTTGCTATTCACGAATGCTATATTAAACATACTACATAAAATTGCATCCTGACACTTTTTTTGAAACTCTTTCTGGAAATCCATGAAGTCCTAGTATGTTGGTACATAAAGAATCAGTCTCCAAATTTTACCACTAAAGCTGCCTGGCTGAATCTCTCCTTGAAAGCCATGTTGGAATTTTGGTCTCCCAGCCTCATAACATTTCATGAATTCAACTTCATTTTGGAAATTTTTCAATCACTTTGGTGACATTGACAATTTTCCATTTCATTATAATGCAACAAAATTCAAGCATCTGCTTTGCTTTTCAAAATGTAAATCTACTGAAAAATCAGAGAAAAAGCAGGTGTTCTGCCTTAATTGACAGAATTGAATCTTCTACCTGAAAACAAGAATCCAAATTAAAATAGAAGTTCCAAAGTATCAACCAATGTCAGAAAAACACGGAGGCTCCAGCCTTAATGCTGAAGCTCACATGGGGTGAACAGATGGATACCTCTCTATTAGATTGTTTTTAAACCTAAGTAACAGTTGGATGTTGGGCAGAAATGAGGCTCAAATAGCCCTTCTAACAAAAAAAAGTGAATTTAGTAAAAAATATATATCAAAAGACTTCCACACTATTTCTTTTAGTTCACTCACATCTAAGATGCTTAGTGAACAGTGGTATTGTTGTACACTAATTTTGGAATCAGATGCAGAAATTCAATTCCATGGAGAAAAATACTTCCAGGAAAACTTAATTGTGCTTTTAACATTTTTTTCTCCCTTTAAATTCACAGAAGAATCTGTTCAGCTTGAAGAACATCTCCTCTATCCTAATTCACTGGCAACCTCTTCTTGCAAACATCAGTGCTATTCAGCCCGATTAACTTCGGCACTTTCCATCTTTCGGTAATGTTCCACTCTCAGGCTGCCGAACAAAGATCCTTCTATTTCATTATTCAAAATATTAAGTGAAGCTCAAAAGCCATAATGATAGACTTTGGGGTAAAGAAATATTGCTCTCTGTCTGTCAAAAACGCTGCAAGTTATTTTATTACATAAAATTGTACTTAGGGCATCTAAACCTTCAATTCTGCAAGAACATGAAGGGTGTGGCTAAATCAAATCCCAATCACCCATTTTTGTCAAATGTATGCTTCATCACCCATCAACAATTTTACCAGAACTTTAAGAACTAATGTCATTAAAGACTCTAGTTTTATTTCTCCAGCTGTGACTCCTATTTGGGTAGAGTTGCTAAGGAATAAACTTGGGAAAACACTGACAAGTCAGGAAGGGCTGGAAATCAACATCTGATTCACAAGGGGTATCATTTATACCTGAACAATTCAAAACTAAGTATAACTATTTGTGACATAAAGCCATTTGTGATTCTTAGCCTTGTCAGAGAAGATAATTTTATGTTTGTTAAATACAAACAAGGAGCCAGAAAATTCTACAGTGCCATCAAAACAGCATAGTGATCGGGCACAGGTACTATCTCAAATACTTAGAAATGTTAGTGTGGAATTGTGAAACATTCAACTTCTGTGTCTCTGATTCAACTGGAAAAGGAGATGATGGACATATTTACCTTGCCAGTTTATTGTAAAGATCAAAAACCCCATAAATGCAACATGTGTCATACAAGGGAGATTCAGCACAGCACATGGCCTGTGTTGTCACTGAAAAGCCAACTCCTCTGTTCAATATATCCAAACCATAGATGGAGAGAAACGTATATGTGTCTAAGGCTCTCCTCTCAGAATAGGATTTGGAAGTGCCAATTTAAACCTCACAAAGTCACCCTATATATGCCAACACCCCAAGCTCCACAATTGCATCTCTGGAGCCCCATCTTTGGAGACACCATGCCCGAGAGCTTTGGGCATCACTTTGCCTGGCCTGAATCTGCCTTTTAGAAAGTAGGAAAATGCTCTCACTGGTTGTACCATCACCTAAGACCATGCCCCATCTGACAAGCAGCCCTACCAAAAGGAATTTTGAAGTAGTACCCATAAAAAAAGAAAATCATGCATCTACCCTTACATGTTATGCCCGAGCAGCCTACCCAATTCCAAACCCCACAGTATCTCACAGATGTTTTCACAAGGGACAATGTGTGTGTCCTGGTCATGGATAGTGCCTGGGTCCACAGTTCTCAGTGAAGGTGGTGCACACTCTGAAAAGGGTGTTTGGAGATGAGCAAGGCTGGTTTTGACTGTCATCATGGTGTACTTTGGTACTTGTCAATAGAGACTAGCTATGCTAACTGTCTCTGTGTGTCTTCAGAGCTCCAAACAAGTAAGATCTGCCCTCTGCATTTTCAAGTGGGACCTTCACATACATTTCCATTTATAAGGACACCAGTCATTGGATTAGGGCTCACCCTACTCCTGTATGATCTCACCTTAACTAATTGCATTGCAAAGACCTATTTCAAAATAAAGTCACATTCACAAGCTTCTGTTGGACATGAATAGGGAGGAAGAGTGCTATTCAACCCAGTACAGGTAGAAATGGGACATTCCACCCTGGAGGGTGTAGCTCAGTGGATTGAGTGTGGGCTGCGAACTAGGCATCGCAGGTTCGATTCCCAGTCAGGGCACATGCCTAGGTTGCAGGCCATGTCCCCCAGCAACCACACATTGATGTTTCTCTCTCTCTCTCTTTCTCCCTCCCTTCCCTCTCTAAAAATAAATGAATAAAATCTTTAAAAAAAAAAAGAAAGAAATGGGACATTCCCATTTTTCAAGTATTTGTCCTAAAGGGGAGTACTGGGTGTGAAAGGGTTAAGAACTACTGGATAAAGACTTTTCTTAATTAGGGTGCTGGGCAACTTCCTGTCAGTTCCTTCCATGAATCATGGACAAGGGGACACCACCAGCCAGTGTGTGCCTTCTCCTTTATAGTCCTGTCACGTCCCACCACTCAGGGACACTCCTCTTTACCACCACTGATAAAATATAAATGTAAATAACATAAGGCCTCCTTCCTGGGGCAGTTGCAGGCTACACTGTAAAAGTGTAAGAAGATGTGCTTAGTGCAGGGGGTGGCTCATTTTATTGTATTCTCAGATGGGGTCATTGCTTTGGGATCCTGAGTCCAACTTATCCTGCTCCACACAAGCTGTGCTATCCTGGACATATCACTTAAGTTTTAAGCCCAATTAAGTTTTAAGCAGATGAAACTATACAAACCCTATGGACTGTTTCCAGTCCTTCTAGACATCCCACAGAGAGACAGGCTCGAGCTCTGGCTTCTTATGTGGTCAAAACAAGTCTGGATTTTCAATGACACATGTTGCTTATCAAGTGCCAGTGTCATGAGGGGCTTGGAAAACAAACATTATAAACCTTTGTTTTGATTTTAAAAAGTCACCTTGTGAAAAACTTGGTAGCACAAGCTAAACTGTTTTTATTTGATTATATGAAGGCACACTTTTTAACTTATCATATTTCTTTCTTGTTATAATTCTGAGTCCTAATTTATGTTTAGGAGCCATCATTTAGAGAGAATTCCTGTATTAGGACTCAGGGACATCCCTTTACCCTATTCCCTCCAAAAAATTCATCTAGACACCCCCCGGATAAGACAGACAGGATACTCCCTAACTCTAATTTGGAAGGAGCATGACTGCTTTCTTTCAGCACGAAAAAGAGTGATGTCAACATTCAGAAATGTCCTATGAATTCCATCTGGAACTCACTTCACTATATCAAGTGATATGACAATTCAATTCATGGATTAAAGTCTGCTAGGCTGCTTGTGAGGATCATTTTTAGCGCATTCTAGTATATCATTGTATTTCCCAATCTGGCACCATGAACCATAAATAATCCTATCATTTATTAATTACATTTCCTAACCTAGTCAAGAAGAATCCTGCAGCGTGGAGCAGCAGATCATGAATTAATGGTTCATTGAAAAGCAACTCTTATTGCCAAGTAGTTGTAAATTAGGGTGTGATAATTACCCACTTTAACCTTTTTATAAACAGGTTCCTCTAAAAAGCTCCAAGATGGATGTTTTATTATAACAACTTTGACCTCCAACACACAACAACACAATTAGTTTTGCATCCTGACAAAGGGATGCTTTGATTAAAAATCTGGTATACCACATTATTATAAGGTATTGAATGAGGGTGGATAGGCACATCTGCATTATACATACACAATATTCACATATTGTGTCCTATATCTACTTGAAGTATAGATCTAGCTAAGTAGAAAATAATGAACAAGTATGGACTGTAATTACATAAAAACATACCAGCTCTGCCATCTTAAACATTTACGAGTGATGTTCCTGTGGAATACATTGTCCCTTGTGTCCTAACCCTGCTGAACATCTTAACTAATATCACAGAAACCACAGACATGCAGCAAGATGGGAGAACCCACTGAATCCACACATCACAACCAGGATCCGACACAGTCTACTGGCAATGCCCAAAGCCCATCACTCAGGAGAAGCAGGGCTGCTATCGTAAGCACCATGGTACTCAGACTGGGAGGGCAGCAGTAGCAACAGAAGCCCTCATTAAAATTCACATCCCTGTGCCTGCCCTCAGGAGCACTGATTCAGTCTATCAGGGGCTGGGCCTAAGAATCTGCATTTCTAACAAGTTCCCTGTGAGGTCCATGCTTCTTACTGGTCTAGAGACACATATTGAGAAGCACTGTCTTAAACTGTAACCTACAAAAGTGGAGGCACCTGCTGAGACAACTTGATTTGTCTCTCATGGAGAGCATGAGGTCTCTTTGTAACTCTCATTTTATCCCCATTGTTTTGAGATATCTCCCCTCTCTTTTCTAAGACTCTGGTCTTTAAGTGTCACCATCACTTGCAAACCGTGGAGAAGAAAGCTGGGTGGCTGTACCCCTTCAGTTAGTCCTCCATACTTATCCCCACACACATAGTCCACCAGAACTTTTATTTATACTTCATGTTTTTTAAAGAAATGATGAAGTCTAAAGCAAAACATTTTACAGCTCCATGAATTGGGTGCTTGCCTGAAAGAAGATTTAAATTTTATAAGGAGAGAGGTGGAGGGAGGGAACAGAAGACAGAAAAACAAATATTTGATGGCCAGTGCCAAATAATGCCCTCTGTCTATAATTATCTGAAAATCATTACCCTAAGTTTAAAAGGAGTGCTGTCTTACTCATCAAATATTATTGTTAGTAGGGAACGCACTGCTACTACAATCTCAACTCCCTTCTAAAGTGGGTACAGCTTGCCCAAGAGAAGGGTCTTTTGTCCCACAGAATACCTTGACTCTTTGATATAAAGGCCTGATCTTGAGACCATTTGGGGGTAGGTAGAGGAGTACATTGCTGTACATAAAAGAGGGATTTGAAGGTCACAAAGGGCCCCCAGAGGAGAGAAGGGAGGGAACAGAGGAGCAGGACCAGATGAGAAGGCCCTGGCTGGGCCAAGAGGTCTGTCCTGGGCCATGTCTAATATTCACTGAAAGTCTGTCATGATTCAGTGCAGCCCCTGTCTATCCTATAACCCCTCCAGATCTTCCAGCTGGTCTTCGCTTCCTAAGAAGGAATTGGGCTTTTGTTTGCTTGCTTTTAGGAAGCCAAAGAAGGGCTTTATTTTCACATCTAGGTCAATAAAGAATAGAGCAAAAGGTGAACGATGAAAAAAATCCAAAAACTGAACAATTTTAGCAGAAGCATAAATTAAGAACCAGAGATGATCCTGAGAAAGCACCAAAGGGAACCTGGCTTCCCCAGAGCATGAAATGTGGGTGGGTGAGGAAGAGGTTACAAAAACTCTTAATGAGATCTCTGAAGGGTTCGAAGTGGTATTATCATACTGGAAACAAAAGTGCCCCCCACACCTCCCCACAACAAGCTGGTGTTGGGGAAAACAGAGGCTGGTCTATCAACATCAGCACTGCGGTTGAGGGACTTAGAAACACTAGCGAATTTGAAAATGTGAAAGATGTTGGCTCACACATCACCATTGGAAATGAAAATTCAGACCATTTTAGGGGGAAAGCAATTTGGCAGCCTATCAGAAGCCTGAAATGTGGTCATATCTCTTGTCACCGTAACTTCACTTCTGAAGACCTATTCTTAAAAAATAATCTCTAATTCGAAGATGTTCACTCTGAGATAATCCTACTACCACAAAACATAGAAAGCAACAAAATATCCATTAATAGAGCCAGAGATAAGTGAATTAGACAGCAGCTATATGCCAGAATGTTGTACAATCACTGCAAACTCTTCACAAAGAGTTTTAATGACATGGAAAATGCTTATGCTATAATGCTGCTAGAAGAAGACCAGGATTCTAAATTGCATTACATTAGTATCTCAGCACTGTAAAATAATAACCACAGAAAGAGAAATATACTGTTATTCCGTTTGAATGCTACAGCTGCATTAACCATCACTGTAGCTGAATTGCTCCTGCTTATCCATATTTTGTCATATTTCCCACATTTTTATAATAGACATGAATTATATTAACTACAAGAAAATAAGTTTTTGCCCTGGCCAGGTAGCTCAGTTGGTTAGAGCATCATCCCCATATGCCAAGTTGCAGGTTCAATCCCTGGTCAAGGTACATACAAGAAGCAACCAATGAATGCGGAATGACAAATCAATTCTCTCTCTCCCCCACACACATACTCCCCTTCCTCCCTTCTTCTCACTCTCTAAAGTTGATTTAAAAATAAGTTTTGTTTTTCAAAAGATGATATAAATTTAAAAATGAAGAATCCAGAATGAGCCATCATCTACATCAGGGGTATCAAACTCATTTTTACCAGGGACCACATCAGCCTCACAGTTGTCTTCAAAGGGTGGAATGTAATTTTAGGACTGCATAAATGTAACTACTCCTTAACTATTAAAGTTGAGGCTGAAATTACACGTGACCCTTTGAAGGCAACTGTGAGGCTAATGCAGCCCCTGGTGAAAAAGAGTTTGACACCCCTAATCTACATTTTTACCTTAATCTACTGAAGTCAATAAAAAGCAGAAGACAGTAGTAATTAAATTTATTAACAGGGCCATTGATAAATCAAATTGGGTACAGGTGCCAGAGTGTGTCAACAATCCATGACTATAATCTAACACTAATTTAAAATTAAATAAAGCACCAATATTGATAGCTGCTATAGTGTAATTTGATTTCTCCAAACACACTATAACCTGATTCTGATAGTATAAATCATAAAATGCACCAACTTGTCTGCCCAACTGTTTCTATATGTACATGGTTATGTCTAACGAAGTGCATACGGTTGTCAATATGTATATGACATGGATATGTCTGATAGGTATGGGTGATTTGTATGAAAACTTATAAGTATTTCAGTATGTATGTTAATACGTGTATTATATGTGTTTGTGAATATATGTGTTTCTATGAATATGGACATAAACATGAATGGATATATAAATATGAATATTATGTTTGTGTATATTTATGAATATACACATGATATGTTTTTGTGAATAGGTATACAAACATGCATATGTGTATGATGAATGTATATGTTTGTATGCATGTATGTTTATGTATATGAATGTTTATGTGAATATATATTTGTGTTTATATGTAAACATAACAAATTTTCTCCTCAGCTTCCACCTACATAATTCCAGAAACTAAGCTTTCCCTTTAAAGTGGTACTTTAATTGCATGATGACATTTAGTACTGAATAGAAGCATATAAAACAAAAAAAATTTTAACTTAAGATTAGAATAATTATATTAATCCTGTACAAGTTGATATAGTCTATTTAATTATTTTCAGCTTTGAAATAAATTTTATATCTAACTGCTTAGAAAATAAGTCCTGGTGACTTTGAAGTTTGTACTCTTAATATTTTCAAATGGTGGCCAAATTAACAACTATATAGGAGGAATCATGTGTTTTCATGCCAGTCAGTAGAGTAATTAAAGGAATAGCATTCTGATATACAAATTCACTGGTACTTTGATTAAACTTTTTCAATATTATTACTTCTGACTCAATTGAAGCACATAAACCCCTAGTCTAAAGGAACATTTGAGAAAGTTTAAAACAACAAAATAGAATTTGCAATGGAGTAAATATCTTTTTAGCCTAAACAGCAGTAGACATTACAGAAAACACTATTATATCATCAGTAGCTTTCTTCTTTACCCATCGGGGGGTCTGTAATTATGTCATAATTCATATTTAATTGTTTCATCTGAAGACTATTATCTCATTTCTTCATGATTGTCTTATTCTAGCTGTTTATATTTTTCCCTATTCACAATGTCATAATTTTCAGACTAAAATATTGAGCTTAGAGAATATTAGTTCTGTTATAAATGATATATGTATATGATTTAATTTTCATTTTAACTTTTTAAGAAAATCAAACTGTAATCCAAAGATGTCTTGTGTATTAATTAACTATAGAACTCTCCATTCTGAATGCTTCAAAATACCACATTACAATGGGCATTCATAGCTACAGTTCCCTTTACAGCAAATATTAAACATGTTTTTACAGAATAAGGTGTTAGTTACTATTACAAATATTTTCAAATAAAAGAAGAGAAAATGCATACCTTTAAAAAAACACAGTTTCTTAAACATACAAAAGAACTGAACCCCAAAATTACTACTGACAAGTAAAAGCTACATTGGAATAGCCTTGTTCTTTGGAAAGTATTCATTTCAAAACTGTAATGTGAACATTTATATAAAATGGTTTTGTGAAATTCAGAAAGACTGTTAGCCAAAGTTATATCTTTATTTAGACCTAACATTGGAGGAAATTAAGTTCAGGCTGAGAAAAGAAGGGATTTCTTCCTGCTGGGGAGGAAATTCTGTCCACAAGGGGAGCATTTCTTTGTGAGTCCTGAGGCCCTAGGCTGAGATTGAGGTTATAGCATTGATCAATGCAAACACATGCTCACATTCGGAACACAACCTCAAATGGTATCTTCTGGGTGGGTAAGCACCAGTTGTAGTATAAACAGGGCTACTGCAGTGGTGTACTGGTAAATGTGTAACAACAGGCTCTCCAGTGGGGGGTGGAAGGTTGGGAGAGGCCTGCTTAGTAGGATTGGCCAATTTCCATGGTGCAAATACTTCCCCCATGGCTGATTTTAAGCTGTCATTGTGATATTACTAATGCACAATTGGGAAAAAAGTGGGGAGTATGTCATCATATATTATATTTACCATATGATAGACAAATAACTTCAAGAATATAGACAATTGTAAAAGTAATTAGAATGATATTTTGAGTGTTTATTTGCTGTTCATATAATTTATTTACCTAGGAGTTTACACAATACAATTTAATTTTTAATAATGGCCGTATATAACAATGGGTTCACAAAACCCCTGAAAATTTAAGAGTTGGTTCTCACAATCCATTCTAAGCTGACTCTGCACTGCAGTCACCAGACACATAAGGAAAGGTGCTAAGTAGAAAGACAGAGGCTAAGACAAACAAACAGCAAAGAGGAACTTGGTGAGGGGTGAAGGAAAATTAAAGAACAACTAATCACTAATAATGTCAGGAAGAAAAGATATTGCATCTTAGCAACAAAGAGTCATACCAAAAGAAAAAAATGGAGTTCTTGGGAATTAAAAATATGATTATAATTAAAATTTAATAAAAGAAAAAGATTATAAAATTATTCAGAAATTAAAACAAAAATCAACCTAATGGAACATAGAACCAAAATTAGAAAAATTAAATGATCCATACAGGAGATAAAGTATTTGATTACTGCAATTACAGAAATAGCAAATAGAGAAAATGCAGAGGAAGAAACCATAAAAGAATTAAAGACAATTTCCCAGACTGAAGTGCAGACTAAAGGCTGCTATGACCCAACCACAGAATGTACAAATACCCACATATAAATACTATTAATAAAAAGGACTATACTTTTGAAGCTTCAGTAATACCTGGATCCAAAGACCCTTTTTAAATGCTTCTAGGGATGGGATGGGGCAGGGGGGATGAAGTCTATTACAAAGAATCAAGAATCAGAACAGCCTCAGATCTCTCAACACCAAAAGTTGGAAAACAATTGGGACAATAACTTTGTTTCTAGCCAAACCACCAACTAAGGATAAATGTAGAAAATAAAATGGTGATTTAAATTTTTATCTTTCACACATATTTTCTTCAGAAAGTTAATGGAAGATGTAATCCACCAAAAGGAAGGCAAAACCATAAGTAGTTCATGTAGGATCCAGGAAACAGGGTCCTACCAGCAGAGTGGTTAAATCATCCCAAGATGTCCAGGCAGAAGAATCCAGAAAACCAGCTAGGTGTTAGATAAATATAGTACTTACTCCTGATGGGACAAAGTTGGTCTAATGTTTGCATTTAAATTACAGTAGTTCTCCCTTATCTGCTGTTTCACTTTCTGTGATTTCTATTTCCATGATTTAAGTTACCCATGGTTAACGCAGTCAGAAAATTAAATGGAAAATTCCAGCAATAATTCCATTTTGAATTATGTGCTGTTCTATTCATGCCATCCTGCTCTGTCCTGCCTGGATGTGTATCATCCCTTTGTTAAGGGTATCCATGCTGTATGTACAATATTATATGCTATTTTGAGAGACCATATTCACTTAACTTCTATTATAGTATATTGTTATAACTATTCTATTTTATTATTACTTGTTGTTGGGTAATCTCATACTGTGCTTAATTTGTAATTTAAATTTTATCATAGGTATATATGTATAGAAAAAACATAGTACATTTAGGGTTTGGTACTATCCAATATTCCAGGCATCCACTGGGGTTCTTGAAACATATTCACTGTGGATAACGGGGGAATAATATATATGCATTTAGGGACGAGTACAGGGAAAGTATGTTGAAAATTATGCAAATAGAAAAAACAAGTCCAAGAAAAGCAAAAGCACAAGAAAAAAGCTCATTTTTTGTATACTACATATCTCAGCATGAATGGCAGGCAGAGCATCAATTTAATATAAATCCTGGACATCAATGTTATCAAATGTTAAAATATTCCTATGCAGCAGAAAGAAAGTAGGAACTCCTACTCTTTGTGACAGCATGGATTGATCTGGAGAGCATTATGCTAAGTGAAATCAGCCTGGTGGTAAAATACAAATACCATATGATCTCACCTATAAGTGGAATCTAATCAACAAAACAAACAAGCAAGCAAAATATAACCAGAGACATTGAATTTAAGAACAAACTGAACTTCCAGCCAAGATGGAGGTGTTGGTAGACACACTGTGCCTCCTTGCACAGCCAAAAAAAGGATGACAAAAATTTCAAAAAAAAAAACTGACAAAAAATCAAAATGTATAGAAGTCCCACAACCAAGGATTTAAAGAAGAAACATTCATCCAGACCAGCAGGAGGGGTGGAGATGGGCAGCTAGGGAGAGAGGACTCGCAGCAAGGTGGCAGCTGGAGAACCGGGACAGGCAAGGTGGTGGCTGGCAGTTGGGGTGAGGTGGTAGCTGGTGGAGCAGGCGGTCCCATATTTGAGTGCAGATTAACTAGAAGGAACAACTGGGGAGCAAAACAGACCACACAACCCAGGATTCCATTGTGGGAAAATAAAGCCTCAAAACCTTTGACTGAAAAAAACCTGTGAGGGTTGAGGCAGCGGGAGAAACTCCTAGCCTCACAGGAGAGTTTGTTGGAGAGATTCACAGGGTCCTAGAACATACACAAAACCACTCATCTTGGAATCAGCACCAGAAGAGCACAATTTGCTTGTGGGTAGCAGAGGAAGTGACTGAAAGTTGGTAGAGAGCTGAGCAAGCAGCACTGTTTCCTCTTGGATCCCTCCCGGACATATAGTGCCACAAAGCAGCTACCTGGGTTGCACCAGCCTGGTGAACACATTAGGCTCTGCTCCTTGCTACATAACAGGCACGATGAGACAAAAAAAAAAAAAAGAAAGAAAGAAAGAAAAGAAAAGAAAAAATGGCCCAAATAAAAGAGAAGATCAAAGCTCCAGAGAAAAATACAACCAAGTGATGAAGAGATAGCCAGCCTATCAGATGCACAGTTCAAAACACTGGTGATCAGGATGCTCACAGAATTACTTGAATATGGTCCCAAAATAGAGGAGAAAGTAAAGGCTATGAAAAGTGAAATAAAGGAAAATGTACAGGGGACCAACAGTGAAGGGAAGGAAACCAGGACTCAAAACAATGATTTTGAGCAGAAGAAAGAAATAAACAGTCAACCAGAACAGAATGAAGAAACAAGAATTCAAAAATAGGAGAGGCTTAGGAACCTCTGGGACAACTTTAAATGTTCCAGCATCCAAAACATAGGGTTGCTAGAAGAAGAGGAGGAACAGCAAGAAATTGAAAACATATTTGAACAAATAATTAAGGAGAACTTTCCTATTCCGGCAAAGGAAATATACTTCAGGAAGTTCAGAAAGTTCAGAGAATCCCAAAGAAGTTGGACCCAAAGAAGCACACACAAAGGCACATCATTTTTATATTACCCAAGATTAAAAATAAGGAGAGAATCTTAAAAGCAGCAAGAGAAAAGGAGACAGTTACTTACAAAAGAGTTCCTATTAGACTATCAGCTGAGTTCTCAAAAGAAACCTTACAGGCAAAAAAAGAAACCTTTTTGCCTTACAGGCAAGAACAAAGTGGACTTCCAGCCAAGATGGAGGTGCTGGTACACACACTATCTATGCCTCCTTGCACAACCAAAAAAAGGACAACAACAAATTTAAAAAAAAAAAAAAAAAAAAAAAAAAAAAAAAATTTGCCTTAAAAAAAAAAAAAAACAGAAAAAAAAAAAAAAAAAAAAAAAAAAAAAAAAAAGAATTTGCCTTACAGTCAAGAAGAGGCTGGAAAGAAGTATTCCAAGTCATGAAAGGCAAGGACCTACATCCAAGATTACTCTATCCAGCAAAGCTATCATTTAGAATGGAAGGGCAAATAAAGTGCTTCCCAGATAAGGTCAAGTTAAAGGAGTTCATCATCACTAAACCCTTATTGTATGAAAGGTTAAAGAAACTTATCTAAGAAAAGAAGATCAAAACTATGAACAGTAAAACAACAACAAACAACTATCAACAACTGAACCTAAAAACAAGAAAAACAAAAACAAACTAAGCAAACAACTAGAACTGGAACAGAATCCCAGAAATGGAGATCACAGGGAGGGTTATCAGTGAGGGGGGGAGGGGAGAGAGGGAAAAAGGTAGAGAGAATAAGTAGCATAAATGATAGGTACAAAATAGACAGGAGGAGGCTAGGAATAGTATAGGAAATCGTGAAGCTAAAGAACTTATATGTACAACCCATGGACATGAACTAAAGGTGAGGAATGTGGGTGGGAGGTGGTGTGCAGGCCGGAGGGGAATAAAGGGGGGAAATGGGACATCAGTAATAGCATAATAAAATATATTTTTAAAAAAGAACAAACTGGCAGTAACCAGAGGAGAGGGGATAATGGGGGGAGGGAGGAGGGTTTTCAGGAACAATAAAGGACACAAGGACAAAACCAAAGAGGGGTAGGATCAAGGCTGGGAAGTAGGGATGGCTGAGGTGGGGAGAGTGGTAGGGGGAAAACAGACAACTGTACTTGAAGAACAATTTTTAAAAACACTGAAAATAATATTCCTACATGGAGAGGATAAAAGAGAAAATATGTTTCTGGAAAGATATGAGGAAGTTAACTCTTTCTTATCTCAGCAGGTCAATAAATAATATCTAAAGCTAAAAAATCAAGAAATAGTAAATATAAGCATGGTATTTAGATATATGGAGAAAGTGCCAGAGAAACAACTAGAATAATGGAGAGTGGCTGCCTCCATATTGTAGGAGCTGGAAGTTAGGAGGAGTGACATGAGGAATACCTTCATCCCTTTAACTTTGAAGTCTGAGAACAGACAGTAGACAGACCAAAGGGAGCAAACCACTGCTGTTGCTAATGCATCCAAGGCTGTGTAAACAGGCACAAAATAGTCATGCTGACCAAATTCCTAAGTCACCAACAATTCACATGGTGTGGTCCAAGGGTCATGGTTTCAATTAAAAGTCATCAGACACATTTCAAATGATACATACTGATGAGACCTGTTTCCCTAACAAGGGTTCTTAAATGTCCAATGTTGGTACCTCTCTAGGGCCTTTTCATGAAAGAATATTCATCAAAAGGAATACTTTTTTTTTTTTTTTGCTGGCATACAAAGCCATGTGATCCTTCAAGGTGAATGAGGGGTGCAGAAGATTTGAGAAGGTCCTCAAATTCCACCAAGTGAGTGTCTATCCTTTGTATTGCCCATATGTAAAATTAGTGCCCATCTTGAACACTACATCTGCACCTACTTAGGAGAAGGATAATGACATCTATAATTAGAGTAAAATGTACTCTTACTTTTTTGCATTTTGAAAAAGAAATGAATGCTACCAGATGACCAAAATAGACCAGAGTATTGCAGGCCAGTAGGTAATATTTCAAAAGCATCCAAGGAAGGTAATTAAATTAGCAATCCAACAAAAAAAATGTTTAATTCAGTTTAATAAATGTCTTAGGGAGAGAAAGAAATCCCAACAAAGATGCCATTCAAAAACAAAATTTAGAAAGCCCACAAAATGAAAACAACCCTGTCTAAATGAACTCCCAGGGAGCCCCAGTGCCAGTGACAATTTCCCATTCCATTGTGACATTCCCATTTTGAGGCTGGGTCACTACAGTGTGTCATCACATATTAATGCAGACATCACAAGGCATTACCCAAGTATAGTGTCCAGCCTTTTTGCCACTCTGGAGTCTCCATTGCCTCTTGTCAGCACACCAGGGCTTCTGGGGAGCCAACTCAGAGTTCTGCAGGGGTAAGGCTACTCAGGGATCCGATGCCCATTTGCCAAGTGACCTTGGCCCCAGCCACTTAGCCCTCTGCCTCAGTTTTGATTTGACCTAGATGGTAGCTGCTGTATTTGACAGAAAGTAGTAAAAGGTAGTTAATGTGCTCGAGTGTGCCATTAAGAGACTTGGGTTTTGAATTTTCAGTTGCAAACATACCTAATGAATAAGACTTAGGTTTAAAAGAAATGCTGAAGGAATTTGGGTTCTAGAACTGTCTTTCCTAGGTTATAACACAGCTGGTAAGGATAAGGATTTGGGGTCGGGAGGAAAGCTGAGTCTTTGGGGAACAGGCATGAAAACACATCTCTTCAAGGCTGAGTGCTCCCTTCTGAGCTATAGATGAGAAAACAAGCCCGCTTCCTGAGAAAAGTAAACGTGACTGGTTTCAAACTTTCTGCAAACATAATGGCAATTCGTCCCCTGGGTTACTGATCCAGCTTCCTCAGAATTCTTTTGTTATGAGATGAAATATTAATTAATCCATGATTAACAAATGGAGCCATTATTCAGATAAGAAAAGAGCAAATCTTTATTGCTTCTTTTCCCCTGAAGCTGGCGTATTATCTCCTAGTCCAAGAAGATGCTGTAGCCACAGAGGGACAAGTTTTCTGTATCTCCAGGGCTATGCTCTGCCATTAGTAGCTACAGCCCTGGCAGAGCAAATGGAGTGTCCGTGGGCCACTCAAGTCCCTGGTCAACAATTGTGATTGGTGAGACTCATGAATCAATAAGTCTAACCGGACAGTATGGAGTATTTTGAATGCTACAGTTAATGACTGAGGCTCATTAAGTTTTAAATTACTTTTCATCTGCAGTTTAATCTTATTTGGTCCTAATACAATGTGATTTTTGCTCTAGAGACAGTGTTTAAGCCCAAAATTAATTCTCCCTAGCAGACTGCCAAAGTTAGAATACAGAGCAGAGATTTTTAAACTTCCTCATCTCATGACACACATAAACTAATTACTAAAATTCTATGGCACAGCAAAAAAAAAAATTTTTTTTTTTTTTTTGCTGATCTGACCAAAAATACAGGTATGCCCTGACTGGTGTGGTTCAGTGGATTTAGCACCAGCCTACACACTGAAAGGTCCCAGTTCAATACCTGGCCAGGGCACATGCCTGAGTTGTGGGCCAGGTCCTTAGATAGAGGAGTGTGAAAGGCAATAAGTCAATATTTCTTTTGCACATTGATATTTCTCTTTCTCTCTCCCTCCCTTTCCCTCTATCTAAAGAATAAATAAAATCTTTAAAATTTAAAAACATAAATAAATAAAAATTTTAAATATATATATCTTGTTTTCAAATAGTATACTAATTTTAGTTCATTGAAATGATCAACATTTGAATGAGGTTCAAGTTAAAAGAGCCTTTGCAAACAATCGTGTATGTCTACAATAAAAGGGAAACAGGACTTTTCCCACAGAGAAAGTTGAAACATTGAACTAGTAAGTGGCAATCTTTGTTTTCTTTCCCAATGGCTAGTCTCACTTTTATAGTGACAAAAGAGAAAGCCGTCTGTATATCATGGAAATAGGATGCTTGGTGTATATGTATGCATTTCAGATTTCTTTCCCAAAAAGTGTATGGCTGAGATGATGTGACTTGATGATCTATTTATAATTTTAGCAAAAAAGAAATGTTTGCAGACATCAAGCAGGTTCTGCAGCATGGCCTACTGAGCAGGCTGAGGTGTGTCTCTGTGCCCAGTGTCCCAGTGCATGCTGGATGCAGCAAGTGCTATTTTGTGATTAAAAGTGCATTCATACACCTGTGCAATAGGTAGAATTCCATCTGGCTTGATCATATAGACTTACTGTGCTGAAGAGTTTAGGAGTTCTATCAGCAAGGAGGTAAAAATGGGAATCCAGGAGGGATACTGCACAGAAAGATACCAGCCTGTGTCTAACAGCCTGATCATTCATAAATAAAAGGAAGCGTTAATGCAAAAGGTAAATTTTAAAACATCAAAATAGAATGGCTGAATTTTCACTGGTCATGAGCCATTAAGGTTATATCCAAACATATTAATCACATTGCCACAAATCTAGATTGTCCCAGACTCAAGCTCACCTAAAGAACCTCCTCTTTTTGCATGTGCCTGTTGACCAGTGCTCAGGTCACTGTTCATTCAAGGCAATAAATTTTCTCCTAAGCAGGATGCACTTAATGGGGCCATGCCAGGTATTTCTGTGTCCTATATTAGCATTTTAAAAATATTTCTGGCACAGGTAATGGTCTCTTCCT
Source organism: Tonatia bakeri (assembly GCA_004024845.1). Lineage (NCBI taxonomy): Eukaryota > Metazoa > Chordata > Mammalia > Chiroptera > Phyllostomidae > Tonatia > Tonatia bakeri. The sequence goes on from PVIA01001517.1 coordinate 242,894, forward strand.
GATTCACCTGGTCTCCCTGGACAGTTAATAAATGCTTTCCAGCTCAAGATCAGTGGTTAACTGATATGCCACCTAATGCCAAGGAAGCACAAGACACAGGAGAAACAACTAACTGGTCACAAGGGCCTCTTCGTCCTTGTATTAGTCTCTCTTTCCTTTATCTCCTGCCAGCCACAAAGTCCTGCTCTTATGTTAACATGTTTCTTAGTCCAGGCTTTTTCTTGGTTTCTGCTTATGATCCAATCACTCCAGTTCTTTATTGTTTTCCCAGCTCAGCTACTTTCCTATCTTATAAGCCACAATCACTGGAGCAATTTTACTCAAATGCAATTTTTAAACCTGTTCTCAATTTGAAAGCTGACTATGACACCCCTACTGCCCATTGAATTGTCTGGTCTCCTCTGTTTGATCTTCTACCATCGGGTCCCACCTTGCCTGCCATTTCATTCTTCATCATTCACCTGTCCATCTCACAACTCTCCACTTTTTCAGTGTCTCAGAGCTTCATTTTGCCCTTGGACACTTGTACTCATTTTCAACCCCTACAGAAGTCTTCTCCCAATCTAGGAAGTTCATTCCACAGCCATGAAGAGTCCATGCCTGCCTCCTTCGTCTTCTGGGAATGCTGAACCAGCCTTCATCTCCCTCAGTTCCCACATTTTACTGCACTGTGAGCACAGAGCACATTTTGAAGCTGACTTTGTCCTTTCTGGCCCTGGCAACAAGCCACATTCTGTTCCCTGCAGATGTATAAGAATCGTGAGATACTGTCCCCCATTGGTGGCCAACTCAGTGCCTGGATAACAGAAAGGGCTCTATTATTACTGTGAGTCATGAGAAGGGACAAAGTGAAGGTCAAGATCTACATTTGGACCTGTTCTAGAGGGGATCCATATAAGGATGCATATGAAAAAAAATCATTTTTTTTCAGGGAGCAGATTGCAAAAAAGAACATTTTTTCACCTTTCCAGCTTATTACATTTTGAAAGATGTGTATAGACCATAGCTTTCTGATGGGCAATGAATCAAAGATAATTCAAAAGCAATTGACATAGCATGAAACCTCTCCCTCATCAAAAAAATTAAAACATAATTCTCTTACTATGTACTTGGCTACTCAATTAAGCATTAAGTGGGACTTGTATAGAAATAAATTAACTATAAATGTCTGACTATTCTCTAACTTGGATGGTGGCTTCACAGCCATAATTTTGACCAAGCCACAGGCACATGTTCCTAAAAAATAGGTCATGTTTAGGTTCAGTTAACATGCTGTACACTGAATATGTAGTAATAAAATGACTAGGGTACTTTTTTTTCTGAATAGAACAATATAGCTCACATTCAATCATTCTTTAAGTGGTTCACAAGCTCTCATTTAACATATCACTTGTTATTATAACCTTCACTTTCCAAATAAGTAAATGGAGGACCAGAGAAGTTTAAAGAACTCCAAAGGGTCACCCAGCTTTTAAGCAGGTAAGCTGGCACTGACAGTCACAATTGCAGGTTAAACATCCCCCACTACCCACAGCTGTCTCCAAAATTCTACATATCACTGCAGGAAACATGGTCTCATGTGATCCACTGTTGACCATCTGTTTTCCAGACTCTCACTGTTTCCCCAAGACCCACTGTGACATTGTCCTGGGCAGAGCTGTCCTACATGATTTCCATTTAGTAGAAGGCTTGGCAAAGGATTTCAGTCTTAGAGCTCAAGTCTGCGGGGGGAGCGGGGGGAAGATGGACACAGGCAGGGCGTGAGTACACAGACAGCAGTCACCACCAGGTTCAGGTAGGCAATCTGCATGCCCACAAAGCACAGCAGGGTCTCATGTAGAAAAAATGCCCAGAGGCAAAAGCACACAAATGTACTAATATGATGTCCTCAGATAGAGTACACAGGTCAAATTTAAGTCAATATCAACCTCATCCAGCCTATGTGTCCTTTCCATAGAAACAAAAAGAAATAAAACCAGGTACTTCATCATCCCATTTCTAACAGTCTGAAGGGGAATAAACCCAGAGACTCATGGGATGAGATGTGAGTATCCCAGTTCCTCTGCCCAGGGTCCAGGGTCATGCTGCTGCTCAGGCACATGCCTCTTAACATTAACACGAAATATTCATTCCATCCATTTCCAGGAATCTGATGGTGGCAAATTTGTAAAGTGATGACTCTATAACTTGACTCCTAGAAAAATATAATAGGATCACATCCAGGAGCATATCAGAAATATTCAACGACCACAGATATACCACTGATGAGATGGCATATATTTAGAGTATTTTTAGGACACCTAAACTTTAGAGATTCTGCTTGAAAATGCATTGATCCTCTTCTCATGATTAAGGGGACCAGGTTTTTGTCAACAATAATTCTAGGAGGTACTGGAAATCATGAGCGAGAATAAAGGGAAAAGGAAATGAACCAAAGAGCAAAAGTATAAGAGAAGAAGAGGGAAAGCACAAAAGAGAAGGAGAGGAAAATGGGGAGTTCAACATTCCTGGTGACACAGAGGGAAATGCATCAGGGCATAAAACCATCATGGGCTATATGCCTTCTGGGCATAAAGCCATATGTATGCTTTAGGACCATGCGTTTCTCTATGTGTTTCTCCAGAAATGAAGCTCGAGAACAATGGCATTCAGGCACACTTCCAGTCGGTAGGACCTGTTCTCAGTGGCTGATAATGTCTTGTGTGGTTCTCCCAATAATGAGGAATAACAGCTAAGTTTTCTCATACCACAGACATATGAGGTAGGTTCCGTCTTCTCCATTTCACAGATGAGAAAAGCAAGGCCCAACTAGGTAACAAAGTAATCTGCCCCACATTAGGATTGGTTTAATCTGCTGCAGACTGTCCAGGAGTAGCAGAGAAAACCAACCCCAAAATCTAAGGACAGACACTATGGACGATGGGAATAATCTAGAGATTCTCAAGCTCTATTATCTGACTCCTGGAGACTTTCTGTCTTTCCCTCAATCTCTCTGTTTCTCTGCCTCTCTCCCTCTCCCCCATGTGCCTTCTCTGCTTCATTGTTAAGGTCATCTTCACGTGTTATAAGAAGGTAGATTTTAAGTTCATTATGAGGTAATATGATTGATCCCCATAGGCCTCATCCAAAGATTCTTTTTTTTTTCATATAGGAAACACACCTTCAAGGACACCTGGTTGCTCCTGTGAATTTGTTCTTACTTCCATGGTTACATGTGGAGGCTCAGCCATTCAGCGGTCCCAACTTCATCCCAAGCACATATGTTTTCCCTTTCCCACCTGACCACTGTCCATGGCCCAGTCTCCCACTACTGAGCACACCAATGCAGGAACTGGCTGATACGATCACAGGTAGAAAAATCCCTCTGTTGGTTGATGCCCATGTCAGCTGATTATTGTATTAAAAACTAATCATAAAACACTCTTCATGGTTGGAGGTCTTATGTCAAGTTTGAAAGTAGAGGGTTTAAAATACCACTTCTCCTGAGATGGGTCAGAGCAAGGGCAGTGGCAGTGGTGGTGGCCAGGCCTGTCTACTTCCTTGAAATCACTAATTAATTACTGAGCAGCAGTGCCTCTGGACAGGTCTCTGTAGAGCCAAGCTTCCATTCCCAGACTCAATGCAAACCATCCTGAGAACAGGACGTCTGGAAAGAAGCCGGACTGTTCTGGCCAGGGAAGACTGATTCTGGGCCGGGAGGCCCGGCAGAGGGGCCCACGCGGGTGGTACATTCCCCTCTGGGTCTGGGAACATCAGCACAATGAAATATCTGGGATATCACTGCAAATGTAATGAGCACAGGAAATTGACGGCAGCTCCAACTAAATTACAGCTTAGAAGACAGGGAAGGTCCCTTGAGATGACCACAAAAGGAAACTCCGCTGACCAGGCCCAGGTGAAATTGAATTGGAAATGGTCCCCGCCTGATTAGCATAACAAAAGTTCCAGTGTTTAAAGAAAAAAAGTCATTCTGTATAAATGGAAGAGGGAACAAAAAATAAAGAAACCCATCTTCTTACAAACATAGTTATCTTTTAAAATGTCCAGTCCAAGATAGATCTAAACTGTGTTGTAAGCAACACCCTATAGAAATTAATTCTTCAATAGTCCCCCTTAATCTATATTTATTCCTCTTTCTTTTGGATGGGGACTGACCAGCTATTTGAAACTCCATAACAGCCACACACGCGTGTGCACACAGACATTTTTTTCTTCCTACTTTATAGAAGACCAAAGGCAAGCTTAGCTTGGCAGTTTATTAACCAAAATTCAAAACCACAGTAATTCATATAAATACATGTTGGACGTGTTTGTGGATTTACTTTATACCATGAATTTAGAGATTAGCCCCATTTATCAAAAAAAAAGATTATTATATTATTATTTAAATTTATTATAAATTATTAGAATGAGCAGCCAGGCAAAAACCATAGCAAAGTAGGAATTAGAATTAAATCTTTTTAAGGAAAGTAAAATATCTTGTCTTTTGTTAAATTTTATTCCAAAATTTACTTAAAGATTCATTATAATGATGCTAAAACTATAACCACTGTGTTTGACTCCATTCCAGGTGCTAAGCACCACTTCAGGCAATTCTAATAACCAACTTTCAAAGCAGTAATACTGTGCCCTTTCCACAGATAGGAAATTGAGCTCACAGAAATAACTTGTTTAATAGATCAACTGACTCAAAATCTTGTCAGAAAGAGTGCTTACCCCAACAAGAAATACTTTGATGCCTTACAAAGAGATAGATTCAATGAGAATTTTATATTCAAAGTAAGTTCTGGCTTTTTCTGGAAACAGAAAGGAGGCAAAAACTCCTATTTTCACAGTGAGCCTCAGGTCCCCCTCTTATCAATGTGGGTCACTACTTCCCTTTTCTTCTGATTGGTATGTTGGGAAAAGCTCCTGCCCTGAAGATTAGTCAAGATTAGGTTTAACTGAGAGTAGCAATAGTAAAACCCTAAGAAGAGAGTGACTTTATCCAATTAAGAATTTATTTCTCCCTCACCTGAATGAGCCCAGAGTAGGCAATCCCTGGACATCAGAGAATCAGATCCTCTCAGGATGCCTCCTAGCCCATGATGGCTGTTGTCACTCTGGCCCTTCCAACATCCTTCCAGTTGGCAGGCAGAGGTGAAGGATGCAGAACAGCAGACTTTGTTCCTGTAATGCACCATTCAGGAAGTCACACGTACATTTTTATTTCATCTTATTAGCTAGAACTTGGAGATGTGGCCAATGACTACTGCAGAAAAGACAGAAAGATGCAATCTTTTGGGGGGACAGCTCAGCCAGAATGGGGGCTCAAGTAGGGACAACAGTGAGAGGATGTGAGCCATTTCACCAGCAAGATCTGCTGTGGTGTAAGAGCCAGGGGAAGTTATCAAGAGTTGTGGGTGAACTTCAAAGTTCATTTAACTCCACCCCAGCTTCTTCTAATGAAAAATGAGGAAAGCCATCTGCATTGCTCCAAAGCTCTTTTCCAGAAGCCCTTTCTATTATTGTTGACCCAGCAACAACTACCATCCATCCAACATTTATTTCTCTAATTTGTTTTCCAGTCATTACTGGGCATCCAGGGTTGCCCACCTCCAACTGAACAAAGCAAGAAGAGTACAAGTTTTGACCTTGACTCAGGGCTTACCAACCTCTCATTTTTAATTTCTGTTCTCTCAGACTTCTTGAGCTATGGGTTCCATATGTCCACAAGGTGTGCTGTCTGACAAGTCAGTCTGTCTGTCCCCACACTCACCCACCTGTGGCAAACACAAGTACCCAGAGCCTCACCACTCCTCTTCTCCTGTACTTAATGTTTTCTAAGCTGCAAACTGAAATACATAAAGACACATGATCTGACAACTTTCTTTAGATGCTTGAATCTATTCATATGCAAAGTCACACAATGTTTATTTTTTAAATCACCTTTAAGTGAATATGCAATGGATTCTCTGCAGAAAATATTAAATGATGTGAAATTAAGATAGCTGTGAATACTCAGAGATGTACAGTGCCTATTCTTCACAGTAAATCTGTTTCTAATTTAGTGTCTTCTATTCAAAATTTTTCTTTCCCCTTTATCTATTCTGCAAAGCTCATCATTTTGTACCTGCATTATTGCCACTGTCCTCCATGAGGGGTCAGGCCACCCAGCTCTCTGCTTCCAGTTCATATTTGGCCAGCAGCCCTCGTCCTTCCTCATCAAGTCAATGTCCTTCTTAAGAATTGATGGCATCTGCTCACTGCAAGCAGAATTAACTATAAACACTACCACTTGCTTTCAAAACCTTCCATAATCTGATCACTCCAGTGTTTCCTACCCAATTTATTTCCCACCCTCTGCTCACACAGCTTCAGGCTCACAACAGCCAGATTTCCCACTGTCCTGCAAACACACCTCACCCACCAGCATTCAAGTTGCTCAGACCCACCAGCCAGCTCAGTCACATCTCCCTTCATCTTCAAGGTCTTCTCTAACTCTGTCTTCTGAAATCCTTTTACTGGTTTTGTTGGAGGCAATTTATAGCACATGGTTGAGAGCATGCCCTCTGGACCCAAATTGATGGAAGCAAAACCAAGCACACAGCTGAAACCTTTCGAGAAAATTATTCAATATCCACCTCTATCTAGACATGGGATGAGGGTTGCCTCCTGACACAGAGCCAAACTCCACAATGAACACACAGGCTTAGCACTGTGCCTGGCACAAATCAAGGGTGAGGGGAAGCTTTCCCCTCTATGCAATTGTGTGATTGAAATCATTGGCTCTCGGGGCTTCATTCATTTCCCCTAGTACCAGACATGATGATGTATGGAAACACACACTTGCTTGTTTGGGGCTGGAATACCACCAGCACCACTGGAGAAGTCAATCCCTCGGCAGCTGAGAGGCACTTCTTTGACTTCAGTAGATGTCACAAAGACATGGCCCCTCCCTGGCATACCAAGATATAGGGTTTCTGGTCTAGCACAAACATACTTGTATCTACTCCTAGCCAAGGGGTGTAGCTTATTCCACAAGTGACTATGGGGTCAGTTTATATACCTCCTCTTCTTGTAGGCTCATAAAATTTCAAGAACATAAAACCAGCCAAGTGATCACAGCATTATCACTTGAAGGTCAGGATCCAGCTCCAATAGACCACATCCCTGAGGGTGGCAGTATCCACTCTGCCCACTTGCAAAATGCTAGTCTCTGCCATCTGCCTTGCCCCACACTGTAACTACTAACAACAGTGTTATAGATTAAATGGTTTCCTCAACAATTCATATCTTGAAGCCCTAATCTCTAGTATTTCAGAGTGTGACCTTGGAAATAGGGTCATTGCTGTTGTAACCAGTTTTAAGATGAAGTCATACTGGGGTAGGGTGGCCCTAATCCAATGACTGGTGTCTTATTAATGGGAAAGTTTGTACACAAAGAAGAGACCACAGGGAAACACCATGGGGAGACTAACACTGTGCTGACAGAAGCCAAGGAACTACCAGAAGCCTTGGAGAAACCTGGATGGATCCTCCCCTGGTGCCTGCAGAGGGAGCACAGCCCTGCCCACACTTTGATAAGGAGCATCTGCCTCCAAGGCCAAGAGAATAAAGCTCTGTTGTGTAAACCACCTGGTCTGTGGTACTTTGTTACAGAGCCCCAGGGCACTAATACAACCAAGACCTTTAAGTATAATATGCCATTTATTCAACATAAATATATCCTAAGGAATAACATGTGTAGGTAGCTTAGTACCTCTCGTTGTTTTCTTCACATTTGTTTGTTTTTGTTTTCTGAAACTAGGTGAAAGCACAGACTGATCTTATTTTTGTATCTTCCAGGGAATTGGCCCAGGGATGGTCAGTCAAGTCAGAGTTGCTGATAAACATTTGCAAATTTTCTATCAGGACACTTCACCCAAAGAACTCATCATAATCCTCTTTCAAAGAGCACACTCCCCAGAACATTTAAAATATGATTCATTTAGAAGCACCTGTGACTTATCCACTTTCCACAAAGCCAGGTCCACCTGCACCCCTTTGCCAGACTAAATCCTGGGGGTTCCACAGGTGTCCCACAGGCAGGCAGAAGGGAAAGTGCGCAAATGCTGCTGGCTGCTGCATGTTTAGTCATCTGTTATTGCAGCAAGAAAATCGTGGCATATCACTGCTGCAATTAATCCCATATTTTTGTAGCTGAAGTCACAATACTCATTTCAGAATAGAGTTGGAGTGAAGAGAGCCTATCTATATCTGTAAATGAATGATATCATTATTTTGGGAAATGAAAGTTTAAGCTCTGTAAAACATACAATCCCATGGAGATCTCCGTGCAGGAACTTGTGCATGCAGGTGTTCAACGTGATAAGGTGCATCACCATTTATCTGTGTACTTGCAGGCAAATATTAACATAGTCATGAATTAAGCTTTTAATCCCTTTTATTATAAATTGAATATCTTTATTTTAACAAACATCAACAATGCACATTATTGTGGCCCAAACTATTCATTACTATTCCCCACAGCATACCATTACATGATATGCCGTAATACACGTGTTCCGAGAGCGGCAGGCATCTGCCTGAGTACTCCACAGTATATTTCATTCTTTTTTCCCCTTCTAAACAAAGAAGCACTCTCACAAAGGCACTTTTTGTGCAGGGAAAGAGGACCACAGCTCCATTTTCTGTCCAGGAAGTCTAGGAATGTTTCGTGTTGGAAACATTTGCAAGAAACCAAATTCTTGTTTCTGAGAAATCTTGAGAAATGGAATTGGATTGGGGTGCTGAGATCAGAACAGCCAACCTAAGAAGATTGGGACAGAGTGGGATGTCCAGCAAAGGTCCTGGTTTAGGGCCAAGTGTTGGTCCAGTCCCCATTGGCTCCAGCCTTCTGTCTCACATTAGTCTAAGCTCAAAGACAGGAGAGGAGAGGGAGAAGGCAACCTCAAATGGTTACCTGAGGCAGGTGATTTTACTCACTGAGCTACTATAGAAAGTATTTTGAGAGCATCTATTGTGCACAGGGCCTATATCAGAACTGCAAGATTCAATGATAAATATCAGAACCTCTGACTTCAAGAGATTGACAATAGAGTGAAGGGAGCAAATATGAATCCAAATAGTTAAAACATAGTCAAATGGTGATTCAGTATTTAATGGAGAGAGGAGAAATGGAGAAGGAAAATTAACCCTGATTGCAGGGACTGAAACAGGTTATGGAGTGTAGGAAAATGTGCCATGAATTGAACAAACATGCCAATGCACCAACATGAATGGAGGCACATTGAAACACGCATGAAGTGAGCCACGGCATGTTTGTCCCAGGCACGACTTTGTAGGTCATGATTCTAGCCTGATCCATGTTTGAGAAGTGAAGAAATAAAGACTCACTGTAATTAAGCAACCCTACAGAGGCACAGGGTAGTCTGTGTTGGTTCCCCCATACCTCACATAGCAATTTTTCCCAGCACACACACTCACTTTCCTGGCACTGATCTTTACATCTGGTGCTTTTAGGCTTGTGTTCAAGAAAGTGTACTCCTACTATTATCCCACACACAGACATGCACATGCACACACAGCCAGAGATCTTGTGGAAAGTGAAGTCATCATGAACAGCACACAGTTTTGTCTCAGGTCACATCACAGCTGCCCGTCACTCCCCATGGTCCTGCCAACAATGGTGACATGGTGCTGTGCAGCACCTACCAGGGAAAGCACTGACTGCTTAAAGATGAATGTGCCACCAAAGCCCAAAGTGCTTATGGATTCTGTTGTTTTTGAAGGGTGGTGACCGCCACAGAGGAAAATGAGCTGTTGAGGCTTCACTGATCCTCGTGGCCAAGGTATGCGTTAGGTTGTCAACAATATGCTGTGCTTTGCAATGTTAAAGGGTCTTAAAAATAAAAGTGCGAGATGTCTTCATGTCCCACACAGTGAAGGATGGGGATGACAATGTACAGATGTCATGCTCGTATGTCAACTATGGCCCTGATACATACACAAAGATCAGGAATCATCCTTCAGAACTGTAAACCAGACTGTAAAAATGGGGCAGAGCTGGGGAACTTGTCAGGAGCATTAGTACTGGATGACGTCCTGATAAACTCCCCGTCTCTACCCTAGCCTCTATTAAATTACTTCTTTACTCCCTGATTTAGGGAAATATTATTTCTTCAATCAATATTGTTAATCAGTAAGCTACATGGTTGCCAGTGAAACTGAGAGACTGTTTCTCCAACAGTATTACCTAGAGATCTAGTTTGATTTATAAAAAGACAAATGCTGAAATATATCCCAATGGCATAAACAGTAGCTGAAGAGGGAAGCCAGAAGATGCTTTGAAGCATATGATTTGTTTTAAAAGCTGTATGTACAGTTTTACAAATTCAGCGTAATCTTCATTATCCCCCAAAAGCCTTCTGAATGTTTTATTCCTTCAAATGCTACCTATTTAGATAATTTTTCTGGCTGTATATATGGCAGTACATTATTAGCTCCAAAAAGTGTTTGCATGATGTCTTGAATGGAATCCTCAAGGCTCTGCAATTTGCTGAGAAGCTAACATTGTCATAACGTATTTCTCCTACAACATATCAGAGCTCTAGGCACTGCACTTGGGAAAACAAATCCCACGCAGGCAAACAGAACTATAGGCTCTAGGAGAGGGAAGCACAGCTCTGTCTGTGTCAAACTGCATGGGCAAGAGGTGGCCTTTGTCCATCACACAATTTGGGGTGGTGACATGGAGGTGGACAGGGTTGGTATCAGAGGCTGAAGCTTCTGTAACTCTCTCCTCTTTGAGCCACAGATAATGAGAAATGGCCCTCTGATGAAGATACCTTCTTGAAAAACCTACAGAACGTGGGCAATCAGTTCACAGCACTCACTGATCATGAGTATTAAACAGGACTACAGAAATAAATAAATGTCCATCTTGCTAAGTGTTGAGATTTTATTTTCACCTCATAAGTTTAGGCTTGCAAAGCTCAGTTCTCAAAATGCCTTTGTTTTAAGAACTTTGACTGAATCAGGAGATGAATGAGCAGGAGGGTCTTGAAAGTGATTCTTCCCCTGAGCCACATAGCTTCATGCTTAGCAGCTTCTCTGTGCACTTGTCTTGTCCCCACCCCGTATTTTGTTTTTTAAATTTTTTATGCAAACAGAATTCTATGTTAAATGTATGCCTTATACTCTCCTGATAGAGCTTATCTTAATATTAACACATATACAGAGTAAAATGTTTAAATTATATACCTTAGATACAACTTCAAAAATTGATTTTCATTAATTAATTAATTATTAAGAAACAATGATGACAACATCACTATGGATTAGTCCCAAGTTTTTTACATCAAGACTCCTTCTAGCATTTCTGCCTTAATTTGCTAACTGCATTAAATGCAAATACTATTGTATTCATTTATATATGTTGGCTGTGATACTTCACATCAAAAATATTTCTTTTTCTATTGTCTCTCATGCTGTGCTACTAAAGTAATTTCTCAAAAATGACAGGTCAATTTCTCAAAATTTCTGTTTTACCTACTCCTACCAGGCAAAATTGAAAGGAAACCCAAAGAGTTCCGGAGTGATTTGATGCTGCTGGTCCATGCAATTCCTTAATATTTCCATGATCTCAAGCTTCCTCTCTTTATTGTTCAAAAAACCCTGCATGTGATAGCACTGAAAATTCACCACAACTGTTCTCTATGTGATTAATCATTCACCTCTCATACAAATATTAACACTGCCACAAAAATCTCAGTTTGTACCCAAAACTATTTATACTGAGATCTGGGTATCTTTCAAAGCAATCCATTCTCTAGTGTCCACAATGCTTCTAGGAAAGAAAGTGGTGCAGAATCTCCTGTCCTATGTAGAACTGATCAAAAACTTCAAAAGGAAGTAAAAGTAGTGAAGAAAATGCCATCAACATGATGGTCAGAATGACACGTCACAAATCGGTTCAAACTAAATGACAGCTCAGAAACTGGGGCCTCCAATTCACCTCTATAAGAGAGCAGCTTACAGCAGAAGAGGTGGAAGAATCTTGGTCAATCTCCCGTCTCGGCCCACACTGAGCAACTGAACTCACAGATGGGGGAGTACAGAGGAAGGGCCTGTAATTCCTCCCACACCTCCTTCCCTTACCCAGAAAAATGCCACCCAGGCAGCAGGTGGGGAACAAGGCCCTGTGGCCTGAGAGAAGCCCTTGTTGCCACATCAAAGCAGGATTCACAGCAGCACATTGGGAAAACCCAAAATCTTGGGGTACCTTGCTGGAACACAAGATATTCCTCCAACCTGGAGGACTCACCCCAGCACAGATGGCTGGACAACTTCAGGGAGACACTCTGGACACCAAGCTGCCTTCTCTCAGTGCCCTTCCCCCTCCCCTGTACTCCCAAATCTGGGATCTGGGTCTGGTGATGCACGAATGCAAAGGATGAGACAGGGAATATGGAGAATTACACATTCTGTGCAGCAAATGGAAATCCTGGACAGAACTTCCTCCCCTCCAGTTCAAAAGTAAGGAAAAGGAAAAATAACTCATAACATTGTTGCAAACTTTTACTGAAACTAAAGAACAGGGACCTTAGCATGCCTAAGGGATATAAGAGAATACATGGTCTGTCCAGAAAGCATCCAGCCATATATTATGAAAAATAGACACATTTATTGAAGAAAATGCAAGACATATTATTCACAGGACAATATTGCCTCAGTCCCCTTCAAAGTAGGTACCTTTGGACCTCACATAGTTCTCCCCAAAGCCATCAGCTGCCCCATCATATATTCCTGAATCTCATTGACAGTCTGATATCTCTTCTCTTTCAAAGGTGATTTTAGTTTTGGGAAAAGCAAAAAGTCACAGGGAGCCAAATCTGGGCTATGGTGACATGAGTGATTCAATGATTTGCCAAAAAACTCTGCATGAGACATAATGCATGAGCAGCCATGTGGTCATGATAAAGCTGCCAATCACCTGTTGCCCATAGCTGCAGGCCTTTGAATCATCTGAATAGCTTCCATGGAGGAATGTTCAAGCTTAACACAAAATTTGATGCAAATTCATTGCTCCAGTCACCCAGTCATTTTGAATGAGATGGCCACACCGTACACATACTCACTCAATGGCATCTACCACCCCCATTGACTAGTACAGTGAAGTCATCATTGTTCACACATGTGAATTCCAGTCCACTGTCATTGGCTGCCAGGTTACATCGATGCCATGTAAACCATTCTCATTATAGTAATGATGGCTGGACTTTTTCCAGACAAACCTCATATTTTGAGATAGGGCGTAAGCCACAACAAAATACATTTTATAAAACTGCTTCATACTCAAGAGAACTAAGAAAACAATGAATTTTTAAGATGAGATAAAATATAAGATGATGAGCAGGGAAGTTGAGAAGGAAAGGAAACTAATGTCTAAAAGGAAGGAATTAAGATGGGTGCTAGCAGTGTAGTGATCACCTCATAAGAAATATAAATGTTGAATCACTATGTTTTACATCTGAAACTAATACAATATTGTATGTCAACTATGCTTTAATCAAAAATTTAAAAATAAAGTAACTAATAATAAAGGAAGAAATTGAGGCTATAAATAATTTTGTTGTACTGCTCAGTGTTGCGGTAGGAGCCACAGGTAGCAGAACTGAGATTGCAGAAAACCACATCATGACCTAGATGCCCAGAATAAGGAAAAGGCACATGGGATGCAGAAGAAAAGGCAAAAAGATGAAAACAATTGGAGAAAAAAGTAAGTACACAGGGAAGACAATGGAACCCCACAAAAAGATAACTTGCATGCAAAAGAATACAGAAAAGGGAGACAAAGCTATTCAAAGTCATTTGAAGAAACTAATAGACTAAGACATGCTATTTTAAATGCTCCCTGCGTATATATATAAATATATATTATATTATATTTTATATATATATATATTTTTTAAGCAATACTGAATCATATCAAGTAGGTCTGCAGGCAGAATCAGGTGCTTTACAGAACCAAAAAATCAGCCTAGTTCATATTAAAGAGAATTTCTGAATGCATAAATTCTTTTGAATTGGTATTTCTGGATTCTTAGGATATATTCCCAGCAATGGAATCACTGGCTCATAAGGCAGCTCCATTTTTATTTTTTTGAGGAAACTCCATACTGTTTTCCACAATGGCTGCACCAGTCTATTCCCACCAACAATGCACTGGGGTTCCCTTTACTCCACATCCTCACCAGCACTTGCTGTTTGTTGATTTATTAATGATAGCCATTTTGGCATGAGTGAGGCGATATCTCATTGTGGTTTAAATTTGTATCTCTTTGATGGCTAGTGGTGTTGAGCATAGTTTCATGTCTATGGGCCCTCTGTATGTCCTCTTTGGAGAAGTGTCTGTTCAAGTCTTTTGCCCATTTTTAATTGTATTGTTTGTCTTTCTAGTGTTGAGTCATATAAGTTCTTTATATATTTTGGAGATTAAACCCTTGAAGTACTATTTCCAGTAGCCACAATTTGGAAACAGCCTAAGTGCCCATCAATAGACAACTGGATAAAAAAAGAACTGTGGTACATTTACACAATGCAATACTACATAGCAGTAAAAAAGAAGGAATTCTTAGCCTTTACAACAGCATGGATGCAACTGGAGACTATTATGCTAAGTGAAATAAGCCAGCCAGTCAGTGAAAGACTAAAACCATATGATCTCACTTAATATGTGGAATCTTATGAAGAAAATAAACTAATGAGCAAGATAGAACCAGAGTGATAGACTCATGGAATCGACTGACAGCTGTAAAGAGAGAAGGGGGGATGTGGGGACTGATTGAAAGAAGTGAAGGGGTTAGTCACAGGACATACAGGAATGACCCCTGAACACGGACAATGGTATGGGGGTTGACTGTGGGAGTGAGGGGTGGGCTAGGTGGAGAGGGCCAACGGGGGTAAAATTGGGACAATTGTAATAGCATAAACAATAAAATATTTTAAAAATACATAAATGAAGAGAATGACTGAGCAAATTATGTAAGTTCGCTTCCTCCCCAGATGTTATCAAGTTGACAACAAACATCCAAATGAACAACAACAAAAATCCCACACAGGAAAGAGAATGGTTGATGGCAGTCTTCAAAGTAACAGAAAACTACAACTCAAATTAATACAAATATCAAGGAAATACATTATCTCACATAAGGCTGACCAGAGCTGTGCTGGCCAATAATAACAGTAGCCATTAGTCAGTCACATGTTACCATTTAAAATTTAATTTTAATTAAATAAATTAAAAATTCAGTTAAGCACTCAAACTAGCTGCCTTTCAAGTTCTCAGGAGCCACCAGGTAATCCCTGGGTATATCCCCAAAAGAATAGAAAGCAGGGGCTCAGATAGATATTTGTATAACCATGTTCATAACAGCACTATTCACAGTGGCCAAAAGGTGGAGACATCTTAAATATCCATCAATAGATGAATAAATGAACAAAATGTGGTCTATACATACAGTAGAATATTGTTGAAAAGGGATGGAGTTCTGACACATGCTGCAACGACCTTGAAAACCTTATGCTAAGGGACGAAAACCAGTCATGAAAGGTTAGACCAGTCAAATTCATAGAGACAGGAAGTAGAAGGGTGGTGGCCAAGGGCTGAGGGCGGGAATGGAGTCATGTTTAACAGAGACAAGGTTTCAGTTTAAAAACATGAAAAAGTTCTGGAGATGAATAATAGTGATGATTGCACAACAAGTGAGTGTGCTTAATGCCCCTGAACCATATACTTAAAAATGGCTAAAAGTGTTAATTTTGTTACACATATTTTACCACAGTAAACACTCATTTAAAAAATCAGTGAGTTCCAGATGGAGGTGTAGGTGGAAACTCTTCACTTCCTCACACAACCAAAAGGAGGACAACAACCACTCTAAAAACAATAAACAACCAGAAGTACCAGAAAATCAAACTGCATGAAACTCCAACAACCAGGGAATTAAAGAAATAGTCAACCAGACCAACCAGACCAGTAGGAGGCAGGCAGAGAGAACCCAGGGCAAGGCAGCAGACCATGCAGGTGGGCTGGCTGAAAGGACCCCCATCAAGGTGGCAGACTGCATGGGCGAGGCTGCCTGAACAGGAAACTGAGACTCAGAGCTGACTGTGGACTACAGCAGGGGTTGTCACAATGGGAGAAACTCCCAGCCTCACATGAGAGTTTGTTGGAAAGTGGGGCTAGAGCCCAGCAAGTGAGCTGCACTGTTCTCTCTCTGATCCCTCCCCCACAGACAGCACCACAAGGCAGCAAAGAGGGTTGCCCTGCCCTAGCGAATATCTAAGGCCCACCCCCTTACACCTTAATGGGTGCACCAGAACAAAGCAATATGGCCCAAATGAAAGAGCAGAGAAAAACTCCAAAGAAAGAGCTAAGCGATGAAGAGATACCCAACCTATCTGACTGTGGAATTCAAAACACTGATAATCAAGATGCTCACAGAACTGACTGAGCTTGGTCAAAAATGAAAGAACAAATGAAGGCTACCCAAAGTGAAATAAAGCAAAATATTCAGGGAACCAACAGTGACAGGAAGGAAACCAGGACTCAAATCAACAATTTGGAACAAAAGTAAGAAATAAACATCCAACCAGAACAGAATGAAGAAACAAGAATTCGAAAAAATGAAGAGAGGCTTAGGAACCTCTGGGACAACTTTAAACATTCCACTATCTGAATTATATGGGTGCCAGAAGGAGAAGAACAACAGCAAAAAATTGAAAACTTATTTGAACAAATAATGAAGGAGAACTTTTGCAATCTGCCAAAGGAAATAGACTTCCAGGAAGCCCAGAAAATCCCAAAGAGGAACACACCAAGCACATCATCATTAAGTTACCCAAGATTAAAGATAAGGAGAGAATCTTAAAAGCAGCAAGGGGAAAGAAAAGAGTTACCTACAAAGGAGTGCCCATAAGACTATCAGTTTATTTCTCAGAAGAAACCTTACGGGCAAGAAAGGGCTGGAAAGAAGTATTCCAAGTCATGAAAGGCAAGGACCTACATCCAAGATTACTCTACCCAGCAAAGCTATCATTTAGAATGGAAGGGCAGATAAAGTGCTTCTCAGATAAGGTCAAGTTAAGGAAGTTCATCATCTCCAAGCCCTTATTACATGAAATGATAAAGGGACTTACCTAAGAAATGAAGAAGATCAAAAACTATGAACAGTAAAATGACAACTCACAACTACCAACAACTGAAACTGAAAAAAAAAAAACAACAACAACAATGAAGAAAGTACTAAGCAAACAACTAGAACAGGAACAGAATCAGAGAAATGGGCATGCCATGGAGGGTTTTCAGTGGGGAGGGGAGGGATAGCAGGGTAAAGGTACAGGGAATAAGAAACATAATTGATAGGCATAAAATAAATGGAGAGAAGTTAAGAATGGTATAGAAAACAGAGAAGTCAAAGAACTTATATGTACAACCATGGACATGAACTAAGCTGGGGGGGAATGCTGGAGGGTTGTGGGGTGCAGGGCAGAGGGGGATAAAGGGGGAAAATTGAGAAAACTGTAATAGCACAATCAATAAAATATACTTAAAAAAAAATCAAAGCAGTGACTCTGCTCTGCCAGTAGTTTGAAATGTATCCTTAAGACATCACTAACTTCCTTGGACCTCAGATTGCTCACTTTTCAAAGACAGTTTGAGACAAGCAGTTTGTATTATTTATATGTGTGTGTAACAAAACCCATTTTCTTGTGAAATCTGATGCATAAACCCAAAATATTAGATTGCCATTGCCTTTTCCTGAGCTGAGAATGCTTGATCATGGCAGTTCCATGTAAATCAAATTAATCTAATAGGCCAAGTCAGAACTTTTCTGGTTAAATTAGGAGGCTTAGTGAATATGGTTTAAAAACCACCAAGACTTATCATCAGTCAAGCCTCCACAACTTCTAAACATTTATGATTCTATGATCTATTCCCTGTGGAATGAAAGACACAGAATAAGAAACCGTGTTCATGGGTGACAACAGTTCATGGGCCCAAGGACAGCATGTCAGTTCCTTGTGAGCTTCCACAGCACATGTCAGGATTCCAACAGTTAATTCTGTAATCACTGAATGTCTGGCTACCCAGCAGAACTGCACACTTCACAGAGTGTGGATACATCTGTCTTTCTCAACAAGTGTGTCCTCACTAACATGTCCACCAAGTTCCCCTGGCTCCAGCTTTCCGTACACACATGACAGACATGCTCGTCCTACCCCTGCATTTGGGAAGGCCCAAGACTAGTTCCACCCAATAGACCGTGAGTGGAAATAATGCCTGTCAATTTGGTCCCAAAGCACTGAGCTGGTGGAAGAAGGTCTTCTAGGGCTCCCACTTTCTTCTACCATGGCTGGCCATGCTCCGGAGAGTTTGTCCTGGAGGGGGGAAGTTGCAGGCAAAGCCCAGATGGATCTGAAGCATACATCATGTGAATGAGAAATAACCCTTTTCTGCTTCAGGTCACTGAGATCCAGGGGCTGTCTGTTTACTTCACATAATTTAGCTTGTCCTGATTGGTCCACCACACCATGCCTAGTACCTGGTCTCTAGCATTTACCCTAAGATTCATCAAATAAGTGAATAATGCATATTACAATAAAATAAAGTCTATAATGAGCTCATAAAACATTCCTGATGAGCAAATTTTCACTCTTGATGGTATGTGGCATCCATCAGCATCTCTTCAAAGCCTTTGTCCAGCTATTCTATGCTAATCCCTGTCTCTAGAAGGCCACTTGCCATTCTCAGCTTTGTTAAAAGTCTGGGAAGGAAACAATCAGAAACTAAGGTACACAGGTAAGCCATAGTTTGGTCCATAGGAGAAGATGACAGGAGTGAGCTTTATTATGAGAAGTAAAATTAGTGATCTCCCTGATAAGTCTATTACCCATCTGATACCATACATAGTTATTATAATATTATTGACTATATTCTCTATGCTGTACTTTACTTATTGAGGTAATTGTTTCATAATTTATATAAATGTCTAATCACTATGTTGTATACCTGAAACTAATATAATATTGTATATATTTAAAATAAATTTTTAAAAAGTCTTTTGAAATAATTTTATATACATTTTTCAAAGATTTTTTTTAAGTGAAATTAGGATAGTATTCTGGGAACCCAAAAGTCACAAATCAAATGGACCATAAGTATACTCTTAGTAAGCAGTCTTCCTTGGAGTTGAATATGTTATTATTTAGTTTCAGTGCCCAAACTGGTGAAGGAGGAGGAAGGACAGTTGCCACAAGCAGGTTCTGTAGGGTTAAGACGCAGCCCAACAGTTTCTAGAAATCGCTGCCCCCTCTATTAGAGGGATGTTCATGCCACCACTGACTCTTGAGGTTGTCAGCTAAATGTGGCAGAGACAGGATGGCAGTATTTCGCACTGTGCATATGTGTGGGCACATGCTTACTAACAAGCAGATCAACAGCCCTGAGGTTGTGGGCCCACACTGCAATCTGCAGCATTCCCTTGTGGAGCAGAATTAATTAAAAATCACAAGCTAAATAAACCACCCGGGGAAGATTATCTCCCTCCATAATTGAATTGTGAACTCTGATGCTTGTGAGTTCAACTGTCTTAAATTAATGAGCCCTGTCTGGTGGGATCCCAGGCCTTTCTTAAAAATGGAAATAATACATCCCCTCCGCAGTGACTGTGGACCTTCTACAATACCAGTCATACTATTAGCTGTAGTTGCACGGTTACTTTTCTAAGAATTTATAGTCTGTTTTTCTTAGGACAACATTCTACAAGAAGAACATGCAAGACTCCAGGCACAACTATAGATAACTGTTATATTCTTGGTCATTTTGGAGAATGTAGATTGGAAGAAAACAAATATATTTATAGCTCTTATTCATTTATCCCAAATCTTTGCATATGTGAGAGAAATCCAAGCTGGGCTAAATGACATGTGCTTAATTTAGAAATACTAGTGATTAACACATTCAAAATCTGCCCCTTAATACTACCTCAAGTGTCATCATGGATAGCAAAAATCCTATGATGACTCATACAATCATTTATAGTAGGGGAAACACAAGAGTATTTTTAACCTCACGCATTTGTAGATAAGCTGCCCATACGTTTTCTCCCCATTTCACTCCCTACAAAGTTGAAATGCGAGTATTTCCCATTGCAGATGGCACAGTTTTCTTGTCATTAACAAGGACTTGATATATTCCAAAATTAAGTTCGACATTACTAATATCAAGCATCATTATTCAGCTGGCTTATAATTAATGAGCTCATGCAGCAAGTTGATTCATTCTGTCATCACTGAGAGCATTTTGCAAACAATTTATCTTGCAAGGTTCACAAGCATATGGCACTTGTTAAAGTTGCTGTACAGGTAATTTACTCACTTTTCCCCCTAATGGCTGAAATGAGCACCTGTTATAAAACTTATTTGGGTTTTTTTTCCAGACTATAATAATTGCAGCCATGCTGAACTGCATTTAAATTTCAAAGCCTGAAGTAACAGTGCCCAGTGCAAACAGACATGCCTCATAGCCTCTGTGGGCAGCTTTCACTGCTCTGCACCCCCAGATCTACCCTTTGATCCAGAGAGCGGATGGGAGATGGGACAGGGAGAGAAAGGGGTGGCAGGCCAGGCTATGTTTGGAGAGGAGAGGAGCCTGACAGTCGGCTGAGCTTCTCAATAAGTCTGGCCCTTTCTACCAAGTGGCCTAAGACTCCTTAATGAGTTGAAGTACAAACTGTCCTACACACCCCTCCTTGGGAGGGGGGCTGTTTGAATTACTTCTTCCCTCAACCCTTTGGTTGTGATGGGAACCTAGTGGTCAGAACCTTGGATTCCAGACCCCTCTTTTCATCCTCACAGGCTGATCCACCCACACTCTCTACATTCCAGGCCTCCTTCCTTCACGATGGTTCTTAACTCACAATAAAGAGTAATTTTGTTATTTCATCCACAAAATGATACACATTTTTGGGTAATACCATCTCTGATGATACCTGAACTAATAAACAAAGTGAGGTTTATACATATTTACATATGTGTTTGCATATATATAACCATACCATTCCTATTATGTATATACATGTCTCTCTATATATAAGGTGGGACCCAAAAAACCCTGGAATTACCTTCTGGAGGGCAGGCCCCTTGTAGTACAGGCTTTCCCTCTAGGTGAACGTTCTAGAACTTATCTGCATCAGTGTACCACTGGCACTGCTGCAAGAGGCTGCATTGAGCTTCAATGAAGTTTTTTGAAGACAATTTCAACACGTTTGACCATTTTATGATGGGCGGTTTACAAGTGCATCTGCCCACACTGGGCTGACTGTTCATCAGTTTTTGACCAAAAAACGACATGGCCCCATGCCCCACACTCCCTATTCACCCAATGTTGCCCAGAGTGACTCTTTTTTTGTTTCCCCAAATGAAAAAAGCCCTCAAAGGGAAACGCTTTGCCCGTGTGGAATAAGTAAAACAAAGAACAGCAGAAGCACTAAAAGGTGTCAAAATCAACAAGTTCGAAAACTGTTTTGAGCCGTGGAAAAAACATCTTGACAGGTGTAGTGCATCAAATGGAGGGTACTTTGAAGGTGACTGAAGTTTAAACATGTAAGAATGTAAGTAAACATGTAAGTACACAATTTTTTGTGAATAAAGTCTGGGTTTTGAGGGGTCCTTTCTCATGTACACTTATGTGCATACACGTATAAACACATATTAAACACATATTATATACATATGTATATAATGTGTGTATACATATACAGATATAGAACTTAACTCCTAAGGTGATGGGTTCTGGAGCCAGGCCACCCAGTCTCACATCTTGGCTCATTCACTTACAGGTGTACGCCGTCTTTAGCTAAGTTCTTTACCACCTCTGGATGAAAGTTTTGTCATACACTAAATGGGAGTAATAAAAAGCCTTTCCCATAGGTTTTTGTGTGTGTGTGAGGATTCCTGATAATGTGTTCAAAGGGCTCACGGCATATTGTAAGTGGTAAATAAATACCAGCTGTCAAACACACCTGCCTCCTTATCTGCATACCAGATGCTATGACCCCCACTCATCTGACCTAAGGAATGAAGGTCCTGCTCCCCTTTTGCAGGGAGTGCTGCTGGCAGACCACCCTCAGCTGCCAGGCCTTCTTGGGAACTGCCTTGCCTGGAGAGGGCTGCCTCACTCCAAGTCCAAGTCTCCTCCCCCCAGTGCAGCCTGCATCTGAAGGCTGGCCTGTGCAGGAGAGAAAAGGTAGTTGTCCCAACTCTGGAAGCTGTGAAAGACCAGCCAGGTTCAGAGCACCCTGGGCGCCAGCTGGGTCCATGGTTGAGGCTGCACTCGTCCTGATTTCTCCCAGGTCCAATCCCACTCCCTCCCTTCCTGGCCTCAGCTATAGCCCCCCAGAGCTCTCCAAGAAGAAAGTCCTGCACACTGCACTAGGTTTGGCTTTGCCAGGGTCCCAGCCAAATAATCTATCCATAGACTGACTCTAAGAACACCTGCTCAGTGGGTGTGTCTACCCACGTTGTTCTACACCCATTAGGCCTGGATTCACAGCACTTCCAGCTGCAGGCAGAGTCTACACACAGGGCTGTGGGCAACCAAGGGAATGCTCCAGATATGATCCCCCTAAATCCATCTCTACGTCTCGTGACCAGAACCTTCAGAGTTTCACCATGATTTCTCTGCACAGTAGGAGACATTCCCACATGGCTTTTGTGGAGAATCTTCACCCTTGGGTGCTCTCAGCTCCCCTCTGCAAAAGAAATGCAGTCTCTGTTTAAGCCTATTCTTGCCAGGTCCTTCATTTTCTCCAAAGGACTATGATACCTCATCTACTCTGAGATTATTCAAGCTTCAGGACACACACAGGTGTTTTAGTGATGTGTGCATAAACATGTAACAGAAAAGAAAAGCAAACAACTACATCAAACCCATGACTTCATGCATGATATTGCTGACTTAAAAGCTAAAATAGTACTTTCAATTTTTAAAAGAAAATTAACTTAAAGAAATCCTAATTATATACAAATAGCACTCAGATAGCAAAAAATACCAGGAAAGCAGTGCAGGGATGAAGACATTTGGGGAAACAGCCGATTTCAGCTCTCCCTTTGGAGCCGCATCAGAGACAGCTCCATGGCAAACTCTGTTCACGCAGTAAAAACTTGCCCGGCCCACTGGCTGAATATCAGTGCTACACAGCATTTGTCAACACTTCATCAAGAGAAACAACCACTAGGAAGGCTTGTTGAAGGATGCGTTCATCCAGTCCTCTGCTCAAGGTTGGCCAAACCAAAAGCATTTCTAGAGTTATGTGGGACCCCACCCCTACTTTGTATGATTTTATTGTACTGGATTTAGGTTTAGCAGTAGTCCATCTTAAAGTGCACCATACGGAATAGCTCTTGAAAGCTGTCTTCCTAATAACTATTAGGATGACATTCAGCACTCTAGGCAGCCATCTTTCTATGAGGACCCCCAAGAATATTTTCTCTTAAGTTTTGATAGCAGGGGTAAAATCCTACTTGAATTATAGATATAAGCACATTTGTTTTATTCTTTTAGTTGGTATGTGTCTAGATGTCATATGTGGTTTGAATCCCTCAGAACATAGCACATCATTTTGTGCAAGTAGTTACACAATAATTTCTTGAATAAATGACAAAAATAAAATTTTATATAGTAAAAATGTAGTTAATTAAGAAGAAACTCTTAGAACATAAGAATGTGAAACCTAACAGCTAGGACTGGGTTGGCAATCATCCTGTAATGTAGTGAAGATCTAGACCAGAGCAAAGCAGTAACTTCAGGGGACAACTTTCATGAGGGAGGAGGCCCAGACAGAAGGCACAGGAAACTGGAATGGGTGCTGAGTTCCTACACAAATGAGCTTCATTTGGAACATGCTAATTACATGCAGAAAAGTACTGTCCAAACTTTAAATCTCTACTTGTCACCAAAAGACAACACCAATCAAGGTCCCAGTCCTCACCCTAGTTAGTCATGTGACATTGAACAAATCCTAATCTGACTCTCTTTTAGTCTGTTCCGTCTTCTACAACAAAGCCCCACAGACGAGGAAGCTTACAAACCACAGGGATTTATTTCTTTATTTTTCTGGAGTCTGGAAGCCCATGTCAAGGTGCCCACATGGTTGGGTTCTGGTGAAGGCCCTCTTCCTGGCCTCCAGACAGCTGCCTTCTCACTGTGCCCTCACATGATAGAAAGCAGAGGGAAAGCCAGCCCTCTGGGGTCTTCTCTTATAAGGACACTAATCCCATCATGAAGGCTCTACCCTTATGACCTCTTCTAAACCTAATTACTTCCCAAAGGTCCCACCTCCTAATACCATCACACTGGAGATTAGGGCTTGAACATATGAATTGGGGGTGGGGCACAAACATTTGTTCACAGCAGATTAATTCTGCCCCTGCAAGGAGCCTACTGAGAAAGGTGGTTCTTGCTCTAAGAGAGTATGTTGTGTGAGTTACAATCACAAAGTGACAGAAGTAGAATGGCTGGCCTGGCGGTAGGCATTCTGATTCAACGTTTGACTTAGAAATAGAAATCAAGTTTCCTTAGGAACTTCTCTGAAGCACAGGAAACTACCCAGATAGGGGCAAAATGCTCCTGTACTCCTCAGTAGCCCCTAACTGGAGTTGCCAGGTTCAGCAGATAGAATCCAGGTTAAATTTGAATTACAGATAAATAACACACCATGTCCCTGTGAAACACGCATGTACTAAAAAATTATTTGTTGTTTATCTGAAACCCAAATCTAACTGGCTATTCTTGATATTAGCTGAAAGCCTAAACCTAACATCTGACTAGACATAGTAACTGTGGCTTTCAAGAGCCCATTGCAGCCTTGTGTCTGTCCTGCAACACTCCTGCTGAGAAATGACAGGGCCCCAAAATAAGCCATCCACAAGGCTTACTTCAAAAAGGAAAAAAAATGGGGCTTCAGGCTATGCTCACTTTAAACCTACAACTGTGCCATCAGCAAATTAAAATCAATTGAAATCAATTTAGCAGGGATAAAGTCTCCCTCCCGGGCTGAGGCTCATCTGCTGTGCTAACAGCTCCCAGCAATGAAACAGGTGCTTGTAAATTAATTAGCCTACTGAAACACACCTTAAAATGAATTTCCCAGAACTCCCTGGCAGGGAGCCATGCTGGTCCCACGAGCTGATCAGCGTCTGTAAATATTGAGATTTGATAAAGTAAGCGCTGCTCTGGCAGCAGATGGCTGGGGATGATCTGTTGACACTGCCTGCGATGACTTGCGCATGAAGACTTTACTCTGCAGGTCTCCTCTGGGAGCCGCTGGAGGACCCGAGCCCCTCTGCAGCTATTTGCCTCCTAATTGAAAATCCTTATTCCCAGATGGAGCCAAATGCGCTGCTCCAGGCATCGCTCTGTGCTGCTTGACTGTTGATACATGGGTAATTGCTTTCAGTAATGCAGGTTAAATGTGACATTTAGTGCTTAATAAAAATTATCAAGGCCAAAGCCGTTTATCATTCTTACACTTTGGGCTGTCACTTCTAAGGGGATTCTCAAAATCATTTGAATTCTTGAGAAGGAGAGGCTACTCTAATGTAAATCCACTGCAAAGACAACTCAGATTGTTGGAGATTTCTTTTTCCTTCTTCTTCCTCTTTTTTTTGTATTTTTTAAAAATTTGTTTGTTAACAAAAAACATTCCAAATTAACCTATCAAGTGCTGTGCCTCTTCTCCTTTTATTCAGTGTGTTGGCAAAGAATATATAATCAGCCGCTGTTGTGTACACAGAGCATTTAAAGCAGACGTACTGCTCTGCACTTTCTGAGTGGGGTGTGGAGCTGCAAGTCACTCCCTCAAAATAACATAAAGAAGGAAACCTGAAGGGAAAAAGACTGTGTTGGTCTCACTTGATATCAACCACAGTCAGTTTTAAACAGAGAAGGAGAAATTGCTATTTAAATCAAGAGCTTGGGGCTCCTCACTGTGATTATTTTTTTACCAACAATGGAAACAATTTGAGAGCTGGCCTTCGGGAGAAGCCACTTTTCAGAAATAAGGGGCCCCAGAAAGAAATCCCCTGAGATCACATGGGCTCTCCCAGAACATGTCCGACATGCTGACAGCCAACAAAAATCACAGAGCTTTGGGCTTCTCAGTAGGAGAAATCCTGGAAGAAATAGCTGTGCTTAAGACTCCTCCTGTCCGTGCAGTCATCCTGAGCTTGAATCTATCTCTAATTCTTTCCCCCATGTACTTATAACACTTAAGTCAAGTGCTGTGGTCTCAATGCTTGTGTTCCTCCAAAATGTTTATGTTGAAATCCTCACCCCCAAGATGAAGGCTTCAGGAGCTGGGGCCTGTGGGAGGTGCTTAGTTCATAAACAGCTCTCATGATGGGGTTAGAGCCCTTATACCACACACCCCAGAGGGCTCCCCCCACTTCCACCACAGGAGGACACAAAAAGTTGGTCATCTGAAAGCCAGGAAGAAGACCTCATCAAAACCCCACCATGCTGGCACCCTGATCTCAGACTTTCAGCCTCCAGAACTACAAGAAATAAATTTCTGTTGCTTGCAAGCCACCCAGTCTATGGTGTTTTGTTAGAGTAGCCTGAACACACTAAGACATCAAGTAAAATTAGTTTTGTCCTATTGCATTTGTTATATCCTTGACATCCCTGGAAAAGATGTGGCAGAAAATAAAAGTTGGGACTCACCAACCAGGTTTGAAAATCACACCTAAGCAATACAAGTGATATCACCAAGTCTGAGTGGTATTTTGCAATAGCAGTCCAAGTTAACTAAGACACCCTGGGGGAAAAAAATCCCTTGCCCAAATCATCAAAGAAAGTACCCCCATAAAACAACTTAAACTTTTAGAGTTAAGTGGGTTGTGCAGTGACCCAGCATCCTTCGAAAGTGCCCAGCCCTCCATGACAAGATACCGGGACCTTGTACACTGGGTTAGAAGAAAAAGGATGAACAATTCCACAAAGAATGTAAGGAAGTCAAGCTCCTGGTCACCTGCATTAAAGGTAAAGATAGCATTGAACTCAGCCGGGGAGGCTGAAGCTCTGGGCCCTTAGGCCCCCACTGGGTGGGAAGGCCATGCCCTATGTGTTGTGTAGTGCCTTGATTAACCACAAGGACTTGCCTTGGTGTTTGATCCTCAACAAAAGGAATTCAAAGCACTCCACCTCACTGCAAATTCTCCTTCCAAACCACAAACATCCCCCAGTGATCCACACCTCAGGAAACTAAGGGACCACTAAGGCATGGATACAAATGGGAGGAGCCTTCCCTGCCAGCCCCTTCCAAACCTGAATGTCGCATGACTCAGAAATATCCCGGAACACACACAGGCCTCTTCTCTCTACATCAGGGGACACTGGGCCTTTCAGGGCAGACCATCCACAGAGTCCAAAGATCTGTGACTCCTGCACATTTTAAATTTTGCTGAGGCTCAACTTCAGACTACACCTGGGAGAGGTTTGCTGAAGGGAGTTTTCCCTTAGTGATGAGCCCAGCCCTACCCATCACTCTGCCTGCGTTCTCCCCCAGCCTCTTGGGAATAGTAAGTAAATTAGGTCTGTTGAATGACCTATATCTTTTCATTTAAATTTGACATATCCTGTTGGGGGACTGTAATGCCCTGGTGTCATGTTCCTCCCATATCCCATGAACACTAACCTTCCTGAGAATTTCATAAACACTGGATCCTTGTCCCAGAAAATAGTGAGTCTATAAGTATGTATGAGGTCTGCACAGAAGGTATCCAGCCATATAATATGAAAAATAGAGGCATTTATTGAAGAAGATACAAAATACATGAAACATTGTACATACAACAATGACACCTCAATCCCCTTCAAAGTAGGCACCTTGAAATCTCACACAATTCTCACAATTGCCTTCAGCTGCCCTGTTGTATTTTCCTGAATCTCATCAATGGTCTGAAATCTCTTCCCTTTCACAGGTGATTTTAGTTTTGGGAAAAGCCAGAAGTCACAGGGTGCCAAATCTGGGCTGTAGGGGGTTTGAGTCACCTGGGTGGTTTGGTGTTTTGCCAAAAAACTCTGCATAAGACGTAATGCATGAGTGGGTGCATTGCTGTGATGAAACTGCCAATCACCAGTCGCCCATAGCTGTGGCCTTCTGAATTATCCAAATAGTTTTCACAGAGGAATGTTCAAGCTTAACATAAAATTTGATGCAGATTCATTCTTCTACTCCCTCAGTCATTTTGAATGAGATGGCCACACAGTACACATGTTCACTCACTGGCATCTACCACCCCCATTGACTAGTACAGTGAAGTCATCATTGTTCACACATGTGAATTCCAGTCCACTCTCTTTGGCTGCCAGGTTACATTGATGTCGCACAAACAATTCTCGTTATATTAACAATGGCTAGATTTTTTCCATACAGACTTCATGTACCAATATTTTACATGCAGCTTTTAGAGTGTTTGAAGACCTTCTTAAAACTACACTTACTAGAGCCCCTGCTGTGGCATTTTACAATTACACACAGCAAGACCTGCAGATACAAGCAGCCCAAGTAGTAGGGGCCTCTTGCATGCTACTTGGAGGGTTTTTAAGTTACTTAAAATGTGTGGACTCAGTCTCCTCAACCAGACAGGGCTTTCATCAGGGTGAAGAACACAGCTTCTTTCTCACCTGTGTTTCTGCCTAACACAGGGTACTATTCAGACTGGGGACAGAGTAATGGATTTATGACTGCAGGTGCCATCACTAGAAACAACCATGGCAGCAGAGCAGAAAACTCTGATTGAACTATACCAAACAAAACCTGGAGTTTACAACAGCACCTAAACATTTTCTTTTTGACTTCTTGTCTCCAATTTGATGTCTGCATTTTCCATAAATTATAAAGCAAATGCAATAAGACATTGCTTACAGGATATTCTCTTTTCAACAATTTCTCCCCTTTTGCCACCCTTTTTGCAAGAATACTGTATATCAGCAAACCCTCTGGGGAAAATAATTTTGAAAAATTGTATGGTGGATGCTAAATGACTTAATGGATAATAAAATGGCTTGTGCTTCTGAGACTGCTATTTAAAGACCAACTTGACATTTTAAGTAAAACGAACACCAGTTTTTATATAATCATGAAAACTTACCCAGCTTTCCTGCCAAATTTGCTATTTATGGAGGATGTACTTCTTCAAGACATGTCAGACGCCACTTCTGAGGCTCATCCCTGGAGGACATTGATCTCTTTAACCATCCCCAAAGTGGATTTAAAAAGAGAGAGAAAGGTTACCTTCAAACCCCAAATGATAACCAAAAATTTAAGATGAAGTTATAAGAGATATTCCTTGTGTGTTTGCACCCATTGCAAACTAAGGATAGAACTTCAAGTTGTGGGAACATTCAGGAATTCATTTGCACCCTCTGGCGAAATCCTGGGTGTCAGCCTATATGTCATGCTAGATACCCTAGTCATTCCCTCAACAATTCCCCAACTCTACCTCTAAGGTATCTCACCCATCTATCCTCTCTGTTTCCATCCTACTCCCCAAGGCTTGACCCTCATCATTTTTTCACTAGCCTGCTGTAATGGGTTCCTAACTCTCTCTCCATCTCTGGTTCTGCCCCTTTTATTCTATTCTCCAATCTGCTGCTGTAATATTTCTAAAATACAAATCAAACCACATCACTCCCCAGTGCAAATCTTTAGTTGGTTTCCCAGTGTCTCCTACATAAAATCAGATGTCTTAGTGGGATACCTCAGGCCTTTCACTGTCTGGCCTACATATATGTTTCCAGTCCACTCTTTGAAGCTCAGCCATGATAGGGTAGACATTTTCCCTTCTCACTAACAGACCTGACTTTTGGGGGTTCTTTCCAATCCCTTGCAGGCCAGAGTGGCCATGGGTCACATACTCTAACAAATGAGATATAAACAGAAGTCTACATAAGGTTTCTGAGGAAGCTGTTGCTTTTCTCACACAACTCACATGGATGGTCCCTTAGCTCTCTTTTCTGGTTTGAATGCAAATGTGACATCTGAACATGGGGATCTTCTTACAACCGTGAGATACCAGGCATAGGGATAAAGGTCAACATGCTGAAGAGGGAGCAGAAAAATAGATGTCTAGATGACTGTTGACCTTCAAATAGCTAAACCAGTTCCAATAGCTATCTGTTTTCAGACTTCCTTTTTTTTAATTTTATTGATTATGCTGTTACAGTTGTCCCATTTTCCCCCTTCACTCTCCTCCACCCTGCCCACCCCCTCCCACCCACATTCCCCCCCTTTAGTTCATGTCCATGTGTCATAAATTCTTTAGCTTCTACATTTCCCATACTATTCTTGCCCTCCCCCTATTTTCTACCTATTGTCTATGCTACTTATTCTCTATATCTTTTCCCCCTCTCTCCTCCTCCCACTTTCCTGTTGCTAACCCTCCATGTGATCTCCATTTCTGTGGTTCTGTTCCTGTTCTAGTTGTTTGCTTTTGTTTTAGGTATGGTTGTTACTAACTGTGAGTTTGAAGCCTTTTTTTACTGTTCATATTTTTAATCTTTATTTTCTTAGGTAAGTCCCTTTAACATTTCATATAATAAGGGCTT